>OMOT01005320.1:2626-16991 GCA_900312575.1 Acanthochaenus luetkenii
GGGGGGGATAAATCAAGTGTCGTGGTCATTTCCTGCTACCTCGAAGGCACGTATAGAGAAGTGGTATATTATATAATTGTAATGTATAAAACGGGCTAGTTCTCACTTCCGATTGGCTCAGAAATTCGAGATAAAAGTACACCTGTGACTCAGAACACTAAAAGAGACTGAAGTCGCCTCTCATCGCTACTTACAGTAGGCATACGCCTATATCGATTTAGCGACCACTTTATTAAGCTGTTGTTCGGGAACCATATCGATTGGCGGTGGGAAAGCATTTTATTTATCATTATTTAATTGCTATAGATTAAACATAACATTATCGTGCCTAACGCACCGCTCTCGCCTCTTTCGCGCTCACACACACTGGACTTCTTGGTGTCATAAAAGTATGCGTTGTTATAACTCTTGAGAAACATTCTATATTACAAAGGTTTTTCTAGATAGGCAAAATGCTTTTTTGTGCGGATGTTTATTCATGTTATTAACACGTTACACATAACTTATGATAATTGTACAACATTGAAACATGTTGGAAAAAACTCATTGAGAAAGGCAGCAATAGTAATCAATGCTTCGGTATTATCAATCATGTTTATTTATTTATATATAGCCCTTTTATACAATCATGTCTCAAAGGGCTTTACATTGCTTCATATATACTGTACATACTAAGTCATCATATGCATACTACATATACATCATATACTATGTCATATACATACTACATCATATACCATACTGCACACAAACACATCTATGGTATTAGGGCTCAAATACTCCACAATCTGCAACTCTACATTCGGTCTTGGGTCTTTCGTTGTGAGTTGGAACCTCTTCTAGTCTCCTCAGGACGTCTGTACCTTCAACCACTCGACTAGACAGAAAAACAAGAAACTATTACTACTAATAATTGTACCAAAAAAACGAACTACATTTTCAAATGACATTGACATCAATCCTTGGTCAAAACTGTATGAGAGATCTGAGATGATACAGGACTGGAGAGATAGAAAGGCATCCCTCAAAGTAAACCAGTGACACAAACCCAAAGGCAACGTATTTCCTGTCCATCCAGAGAGCCGGCTGCAGGGTGATATAGAACTGGGATCCGTTGCTATGGTAACCCTGGTTGGCCATTCCTAGAATCCCCCGCTTAGTATGGGAAACTGCAAAGCTCTCATCTAAAAGAAGAGAGGACACACCTACAGGTTAGTATATGGACAGTACATAAAAATCTATAAACACGAGCACGGTGCATTCGCATGGTAACACTGTAGATCTCAGAGGACCGTTTGTGCCTATACCTTCAAAAGTCGGCCCATAGATTGACTCTCCTCCATTGCCTTTTCCCGCTGGAGAAATATCTGCAATGTTGAAAGATGGCGTTACCAAATGACATGTTTGCATTCCACGTGGAGATAAATATATCCAATGAGATCAAAGGAATTGCACTAATGCTAAAGTAGGATGCTAAAAACTGACATTAATGATATGAAGCCATTGAGAATCAAATATGTTTTATTGACATTGTTACAGGACTGTTATGGACCATACCTCCGCCTTGCACCCAGCCATTGGGCACCACACGATGGAACACAGAGCCCTTGTAGCAGAGAATGAGGTCACTCTGTGACATACCTCGCTCTCCTGTGCACAGGGCCTGGAAGTTGTTCGACGTCTTTGGGCACACGTCTGAGAACAGCTGGGGAGAGGGACAATAAGTGTGACACTTTAACATGCTAATTCTCGAAGGGTCATCTGGCTACGCATGGCTACTGTTTGGCCAAATTGGTAAGAAGAGTCAGTGATAATGCTGGCAGTCGTTGGCTAAGAGGTATAGATAAAAACGGTGAAAATCTATTCCCTTGGATCCCATGCCTCATGTGTCATGTTGCCTCACCTCAAACAATAGCCTGCCTACTGGTTCTCCTTGAATCTCAATGTCCATGAAGACAAATTGATGCTATAGTGCAAGGAAAGAAAAAAATACTCAATATAACAATGAAAATACGTATTTTGTTGTTTCTTGTAACAATAATATTCAAGTATGGACTAACAGACATGATAAATAATTGCTTTTTACGGTGATTGATGACTGTAAATATGACTGTTGACTGACGGTTTGCATAGCTTGCTATACATTAACCTCAAAAAATGTCAGTATTCAGTCAGTTGCATGTCAAAAGCTGATCCAGTAATGTACAGGAAGGGTTTGAAAGCTGACAGGAAGAGAAAACTTAATTAAATATCCTGTTTTTTCTTTTCTTTGTCTAATAAGGGAATAAGAAATTACAAATGTAGGATGAGATAATTATGACCAAAAATGTGATATATGGAAGTCAACAACTGCCTGTGCTAGATCTTAATACCTACCAAAGGAAAATGAGCTTTGCAGATTGGCAATTCATCTTTTTTATCTAAATATGCTATGAGCCTGTAGCGTGGACTTGCCCCTGTTCTGTGGAGGTGTTTGGAGTAGCAGTCTTCAGTGAGGGCCAGATAAAATGCCTGCGGCCGGGTGCAGGTGAACTCCCACTGAATCTTAGCCCAGCTGGCGAGATCCGTCTCATTTCCAAGGAGATGACCATTCAGAAAGCACATCAGGTTGCTGGAGAATTGCCACACTTCACCGCGCAGTTCCTTGAATCAGACGTGTTGAACAACAGATGTGGTCTGATTCAGCATTTCATAATAACTGTAACGTCAAACTACAGCACACTTCAGCTGAAGCTAAACACTGACAGTACACCTGTCATAGGCAGACTGCGGTGGCTGGTACATCTGCTTCCATTATTCATGACAGCATTATTCATAATTCATTTTAGATTAAGGCAGCTGCGGCGTATAAAACATTGTGCAGAGCCTGAGCAGTCACCACAGCTACCCGGTCCCGGATGGACTTTAGTTTTGCCCTTTATGAATAGTCTTGATTTGCAATGAATGTAATCAGATGACTTACCATTTTCTTGTTCAACAGATATACGTGCCAGTCACATTCGAGTAATGGGCGAATTGTTGGGTCCAAAAATGCACCAGGAAACTTCTGCTTCAGTCCCTATTATAGAGAGTAAACAGATACAAGTAGGATTCAGTTTCATTTGAAATCCCATTGTGAAACTCAGGATGTTCCTTTGGGGAAACCAGCTGCTTTACCTCAGCAATACTCTTGGCAACATGAAAATGTTGTTCTTTAATCAAGCCGACAATTTCTAGATGCACTTTTGAGGGCGTGGCTGTTGTGTCTTCCATTGCTGAGGACCCCAAAACTCCCGAGTCTGTTAACACGCGCGTCGTATCCACACGGTGCGGACCAATCGGAAGGCAGCTGTCTGATCAGTCAACGTCCTTCCGGGCGTTTTTGTATGAAGGAACCTACAAGGAATCTGGTTTGAGACGGGTTGACAAGGCAGTATGACGTCACATGTTTTCGCTTACGCAGCAACGCAGCAACAACAAGTGGCATCTCGCGGTCTTTTCATTATCTCAATTTTCTTTTGGCATTTTAAAGGGTAAAAATGAACAATCTCGATATTATTATACCAACTTTGATATAACGTCACAGCATACGAGCTGCTACCATTGCTTGCCTGTTTAGCGAACTAGCAAATCCGAATTTAGGAACACACTTTTTAAATAGACGTCTCCTTGCCTGCATTTAACCCGAGTGGGACGTTGCCATAGTAACACGTTTTTGCCGGCGCACAAGTATGACGTTTTATTTTGAAACGTCGGGCCTCGTACCAATTCGCAAAGTTGACCCCTCTTTCGACCTTGTTTCGTGATATGACTGTTGCTTGAGTAACTACGCGCAGTATTTAGAGCGTGCCCTCTTCCGGCTGGTATATTCACATTATATCTGTAGTTTACTGGGGTTTTCTACCGTTGGCGACAACCAATCCAGCAGCAGGGTAGCGGAGCACAGAGACGGTTGGCGAATTGGGACGCGACCTAACGGCGCCACGGTTTGAAAACAGGATAACGTGGCTAGCTAGCTAGCCTCTTGTTTTGTGTCGTAAGTAACTACGGTACATACCCCCCCACCCCCCTCCCGCACTAAAGCCAGTGCCGACACGCTGGGGTCGTAATGGGGGTGCACGAGTTGTGGTCTATCCTCGGGCCGGTTCGTGAGTCGGTGCCGCTGTACAGCCTGAGCGGAAAGACCCTGGCAGTGGACCTCAGCTTGTGGGTCTGCGAGGCCCAGCATGTCCAAGCAATGATGGGGAAAGTCACAAAACCTCACTTACGGTAATTGTCGCATAGTGCCCATGTTTACTGTCCTCCTGCACTTACTTCGTCAGCTCCCATGTTTGACATCTGATGTTCATGTCCGTCACCGGGTCATCGCCCACATTGTAACTGCGCTTTTATGTGTTCCAGGAATGTGTTTTTCAGAGTGTCGTCCCTCACACTAATGGGGGTCAAACTTGTTTTTGTCATGGAAGGAGAGGCCCCCAAACTTAAAGCAGAGACCATGAGGAAGAGGACGGAAGTAAGATTTGGAGGTTTCAAAAAGGCTGCCCCTAAATCGACAAGCGCAAAAAGCACCAGCAGGGGGCGCTTTAACGCCGTGCTCAGAGAGGTTGGTTGGTTCTCATTGGCGATACTCTTCATCAAACATCATCATCTGCCCAGTGCAGAGCGACAGAGCTGATGTGTCGCCTGTCTCTCTCGTCCCCCTGCAGTGTGCAGAGATGCTGGACTCCCTGGGTGTGCCCTGGGTGACGGCTGCTGGGGAAGCTGAGGCCATGTGTGCTTACCTGGACTCCCAGGGCCTGGTGGACGGCTGCATCACCAACGATGGAGACGCCTTCCTGTATGGAGCCCAGACCGTCTACAGGAACTTCAACATGAACACCAAGGTGACACTTAAGCACATTGCGGAGCTAGGATTTGCCAGGATGTCTTGTGTTTTTTAAACGCACATTCCCTATTGAAATTCAAAAGGAATGGTTGTTTTACGCACAATTACATTGCTTATCCTGAGATATGGAGGGGAACAAACTATTCAACCTGTTACTTAGTATCATTCTCATATTGAAAGTACAGATTTAATCAAATATACAAGTGTTACACCTCTCGTTTAACCTAGCCAATGAGGGAGGAGTGTTCCATCTAGTTATCTATTTGGACACAAAATAGTTGCAGTTTTGTTTGTTAGAAACTTTGCTGATCCCTTGTGATTCTATCCATCCCGCTTGTATAGTTTCCCTTTTCTCTTCCCTCCAGGACCCTCAGGTGGACTGTTACAGGACATCTCGAGTGCAAACAGAGCTACATCTGTCCAGAGAGAATCTTGTTGGTCTGGCCGTCTTCCTTGGCTGTGATTACATTCCTAAGGTGAGGAATAGACGTGCGGGACTCCTGAACTGAAATTCAACACATCAAAATTGCCAACATGAAATATTTATATATTATTTATATACAGTATATCATATTTTAGTATATTTTCATGCTTCCATAAGGGCATACCGGGGGTTGGTAAAGAGCAAGCTCTGAGGCTTATCCAGACATTGAAAGGACAAACACTGCTACAGAGGTAGGAATCACGAAGGCAACTAGGAGCATTCATTTTCCTGCCTATTATTTGCAGACAAGATACTTTTAAACTTAAATCCATCAATATTATTTTTCCCAACGTGTCATCTTGCCAAACATGATGTAGTGTTGGCACACCTCTCTTGCAATGTCAGGTTCGTCCAGTGGAAGGAGGAGAATGCAGGTGTGTCTGAAGCAGTTGTAAAGAAGGTCCCTCACTGCCACGTATGTCGCCATCCTGGTGAGTGGTGCCCTGCTTTGAACACTGACCTCTGTTCCTGGTTCTGGTAAGAGGTGTAAAGCAAAGGGGAGGTCTCCCCAGGAAGACATGTCTCACACATGGCTGGTTTAAAGCCACTTACCTTGTCCTGTTAACACATACACTTATGTGAGAGATGTTTTAGCCTGTGAATATACCTGCGGCATTATACCCAGTAGCAGTAACGTATTCGATTTAAAACTGATTTATTTCCCTTTCATTTAGAACTGGCTTTGCTCCGTTGTCTCCCATTTTATCCAATATTTATTCTTTCTGATGGGTCTCTTCCCTTTCTCAGGCTCAGCCAAGGCACATGAGCGCGGTGGCTGTGTGCTTTGTGACAGTAAACGGTTCTGTCAACCTCAGGATTTTGACTACCAGTGTTGCTGTGACTGGCACTGCTATGAACAGACTCGCCAGGCTTCCTCCGCTGAGGCCAACATCAGGAAGTAAGCCCCCTTTTTCTGAATCCACTAAGCAAGAACTTAAAAGCAACACATAAAAAGGAGATCGACAAGAACACATAAAGTTATTTAAAAGATGATGCTTTAAGGATGGTTTCTTATTTAAGTTCTTTATTTCTTCTCAGGAGAACACTGGCCAGTGAACAATTCCCTTTTACAGAGGTACAGTTGTCTTGATCTTCTATTGTTTAATAACTGGTATCAAAATCTGTATGATGTCCAGTTTTTAACACTTATATTGCATTTTGCAGATCATCAATGAATTTCTGATCTCCAAGGACAAGCCTGTGCCACGTTTCAGAATGAGAAAGCCAAATATGTTGTTGATACAGGTAACAGTTTATTCAATTATTCGGATTTGTTCAATTATTGGAAGTGAGCGGCATAGTTGGCTCGCATGGCACAAAATGCGATAGGTTGCGTCGTGTTTTCCAGAAATTTGCCTATGATAAAATGGAGTGGCCGAAGCACTACACCAGCGAAAAGGTTCTTGTCTTGATGACCTACACAGAGTTGATGAACAGAAAATATGGAAGAGAGATGTCTTCGCAAATTAAGCCCCTCCGGTAGTTCTATATTATATTTTAAACACATTTCTAAGTCCGCAACGTATCTCTGTAGAGATATTAATATATAGAAGGATTATTTCAGTACACAGAAAACATTTGAAGGACTCTTTCCTATATATTTTTCTCCCATAACAGAATATTGAAACCAAGAGTGAGGAACGCAGTCGCTTGCTTCGAAGTCGTCTGGAGCACACCAGGTCAGGTTAAATCTTGTGGCACAAAGGGCGAATTATGTATACAGTCATTCATCAAATGATGGTACTATCAGTGTCATATCCATGTCATATCATCAGTAATGCAAATGACAAGCAATTAGAAGTCACAATATTTAAGAAAACATCCTCTGAGTTGAGTGACCTGTATGCTCCAGTAGGCAGAGGTTGGGGTGCGGGGTGCTCGTCACCGGGTTGTCTGTTAGTGACTGCTTGTGAGTTGGGGCTCAGAGGTGACAGATCAGTCACAACAGCCACTAGGTGCTAAACTGGCTTCCTCCCCTATCAAAGTCCACCTCACTAACAACCCGGCCTGAGAACGTCTCAATCAACTCATTGGAGATGGTCCCAAAGTGTATTATATCATGCAAAAGAAAACATTGTGAATACAACTACAAGGTTATGTGGTAGGATATATAGGATTTAAAGCATCTAACATTATATATCCCATTAAATACTGACAATTTTAATGTAAAGATACCGGAAATAATTGATTACAAATGTATGGTTCTGTCATGGAAACATAACATATTGCAGTTTGATAGATGCTTTTATCCAAAGTGCCTTACAGTACAATGACTGGTTAAACAACCCTGGTCATCCTATCCTCATAAATATACAGCCAAACATTGTTAAATTGTGTGGAAATGTAGGTATTTTGATTTGTGAGAAATGTAGATGAGCAAAATCTGAATTCTCTATTTAGCACTTATTACATAGATCTAATAGACATTTGTAGGTATTCCAAAATCCCTGTACCAAGTAAGTTGTTAAAATGATTTTGATGACATCAAGAAAAAAGTCCAAATTTTATTTGTGGTGGTAAATTCAGATTAATAAGGTTCTGATAAAGAAATATCTGCGGTGCTATGTTTTTTCACCTGTGCTTATTATTTTTGGTAGAAATCTCCTAAATGTTCTGTGTGTCTGCTGGGGTTTAGAACAGTTCACTTGCAAGTCATTCAGCGCAGAATGTGAGTTTTCCTCAACAACAAAAATCACAGCATAGGTTATTACAGCTAAGTGAAAAGGTAATCATTAATCATCATTTGAATATTCTATCACGAACCAATACATTATAGTAACAACTGACCGAAGTGCAAGTGCCTCCCGGAGATGGTATTGTGTTTTAGACCCCTAACCACATGTACTGCTGCTGGTCTGGGGTCGAGGCCTGGCAAAACCTTCTTTACGTTACTTTTAGTCTCCTCAACTCTGTGTCCGTCTCAGTTTGCTTCCTGTCTTAATAAAGAAAAATCTAAAGGAGTGGACTTCTCCCACTCCTACAGTAAGTAAATGAGAGACGTCACATTTATCGAAATGTCTACCCTGCAGAGCATTACGTGTTTCCTGAGGATCAGCCCGCAGAGAATCGGGATGAGGTGAGGACGGTGGAAGAAGAGTCTCTGTTCCGCCTCGCCTGCCCAGAGGTAGTGGAGCTCTACCTGAGAGACAAAGCTCTGGCCGAGCAGAACAAGACCAAGAGTAAGACAATACGTTATATAACCGTCGGACATCATTCTTTAAAGAAATGCAGATCAATAGATAAACGCACAGTATTTCAACGTCTTCCTTTGACGATAATGTGTATCTATGTTTTGGTCTAGAGAAATCCACCATGCCTGACAGTAATGTAGTGAATTTTTCACGAGAGTAATGGGACACCACACACACACACACACACAGACTTGACAAGCTCAAAGACTTCCCACACGGGTGTCCTGATCAAAGGCACCTGGAGCTTTGACGTGTTTTTCAAGGCTGACTCTTACAGCAGCTCTGACACCTGAAAATGCAGAGTTTGGCAGCTCCCCATGTTCACACCAAAGGCTTTGATGCAGCAGAGGTGTCTGTCTCACAGGCCACGCTGTCACTTTATACAGGTTGTGCTGTGCTCACCCTGGTCCTCAATACCGTAGAGCTCCACAACAGCTACCCACTTAAATTTGAAAAGGCTTTATAGTTGCGAGATACCAGATTCAATAATGTTCAGAGTAGCTGTGAACACATTTATTCAGCTGCGTTTGACAATGTACTGTATGTATTTTAAACTCTTGACACCCTACGTTCATTCTCTTTTCAGAGAAGAACCCGAGGAGTAAAAAGGAGAAGCCATCGGACCTCTGTGATGATGTTTCTGACCTCCTGTCTCAGATGACCCTTCAGACTTCCACTTCAGCAAACGCTAACACTCAACCGCAGACGCTGCTCCCTGCCATTGCAGATGCCGATAAACCAGAAGTCGTGGTTCTGGACACTCCAGTGCCCCGCAAACCCCATCTGAATCCTAGAGAAGACCACATCGGTCTGCGTGTTTGCCCCAATTCTGAAGGCAAGTCATGTGCCACAAATGCAGAATCGGAGGTTGTTGCTTCACCTTCTGTCTCCGCTGTTATTGACGCACTGCACCTGAGTGACATTGACTGGGAGGCTTTGTCCTTCACGTCCTCCCCACCTCCACAAGCAGCTACCAACCACACCACACAACCCAAGCCAAGTAAAACCACAGACAATCATGTCAAGGAAAGGGAATCCGAAAACACACAGCAGAAAACCTCAGCTGACGTCAAACGAGCGGAGTCCAAACCCGCTCCAGAGCTGTGTTACACGGAGTGTCCTCTACGGGACAGGGTCCTCATGAGGAACATGGCCACGTCCATGAGCCGGATGGAGGCGCACAAAGACCAGGTCACGAAACAACTCCACTACAAGTTGGCCTCCCTGGAACCCATTTCTTCTTACAACCAAATACCCAATCCCAGTGGGCAGATCCCCGTCAGAAGTAGTAATGACACCGGACCATCAGGGAAGCAACATGTTAATAGAAAACAACCTCTTATCGATAACGGCCAAAGTGTGACCAGTAAGGCGGAGCCAGCCAGTCACAATTCAAAACAACATTTGATGCCCTCAGCACAAGCTCAAAACAAGGCAAAGGAAGCTGGCACCCAAAAGCCTCCTCAGAAATATACATTTGTCAAGGCCGCCATTTCTTCCTCTTCTGCCCCATCACAGAGGTGCCACTCTGACCCTGGTCACAGTGACAAGGACAGGAAGATGCTTCAGGCCGCCAAGAAGAGTGTGTGTGTCAATGTGTGTTCATCGAGCGAGGACAGCGATGCAGAGAACCAGCAATTTGGAACTCGTGGAAAGGCTCAAATCAAGATGAGGGGCCGCTACCGCACAGACCTCTCGCTGACGCCTGCCTCCAGACTAACCACAGCCAGAGCAACAGTGAACACTGCTCACAGCACCCTGCTATCGGGGCCTACGGCTCGGGGTCACCGTGTAGATGTTCGGGCAAACGGCAGCCCTGCGTCCACTAAGGGCAAGCGCCAGGATGTCCCACCGGCTAGTGCGGCTGGTGGTGTGTTCAGTTTGTCTCCAGCTTCGCCTGTCACTGTCTTGGATAGTGATGACTCTGTGATTTGTAGCCCACTGCCACTGGCAGAGAGACTGAGGCTGAAATTCCTGAAGTGAGCGGCATGATGGAGAAGAACGTTGTTGTTTTTTTGTATTTTTGTATCTGTCAGTTTACATGATTTTATAGCTGTGTTTATATTTCTAACACTCGAATGGACAGAAGAGTAGCCATAACAACCGAGAAAATTATGATATGCATGTTGATATTTTAATTTGTCTGTATATGTGTTGTGAAGCCTTTTGCCACTGTTGAAAGGTTTTGTCTAGTTGCCGACCTGACCAGTACACAACATTAAATAGTTTGGGCATTAATGTGCTCCTGCCTTTTCATCCAGGTCTCTCCGGCCTAAAAGGTTAACTGGTGTTGACCCTCAAATGGAACATGCACTCTTAATGTAGGGGGTGGTAACACTGACCCGTTGGTTTTACAGCCCAGCCGTGTTGGGCCCCTTGATCATGAGTGACGCGTTACACACCTTTTGAGACATGAAAGGTCTGGCGCGACCCTGGTGACAGCTGCATCCGCCTGAACCTGTCGCTTAGTCCGAGTCTTGAATTAAAACGGTTCTTAAAACAAGTGTTAGGAGTCGTGAGATCATTTCACGCGCTTCCAGGAGCGAGTGATTTTCCCAGCGGAGTGATCTGCCTCGGTGGACAGACCAGCCCGCAGAACGGCCAGACGTGCGTCTCGTTTAAAGGCCAACACACCATGTGACACGTTAAGGTTGATATTTGAGCAGTGTGACGACGTCCTTTGCAGACTGCGTCCTGGTCCTCGGGTCAGACCGGCAGTACGGGCCTGTTTCCCGGCCTACTGGCCCCCCAGACGGAAGACACACGCGGCCGGAGAGGTGTGAAGGTCCCAGGTGTAACAGCAGCCTTTCATTCCTTCATTAGACGGATCGCGTCAAACTGATAATTGTCGCCGTGCCCTCTTTAAAGAGACGTTCCCCACAAAAGGGAATCTAATTATTTGTCTTTCTATTATACATGATCCGTCTATTTGGCCTCATTCACACCCCAGTGACGACGGACGACGTCCCTCGGGAAGGTCGCATTATGGCACTTGGGGTTTTCTTTGAACTCTCGCCTGAGCTGTGAACCTATAAACCTCCGGAGATCTGCTTCCATATAAAACGCTTTCCCGGAATTCGCTCTTATCCACCCTGGATACCATCCGTGCTGCACGCAACCTCTCTCTCTCTCCCTCTCTCTCTCCCTCTCTCTCTCTCTCTGGACATTCCCAACATGGATCTTGACATGGGGGTTGTTACGGCCAAGATGCTCTCGGACTGGAAGGCCCAGGACAGGACGTTTGGAGACGAGCGGGACTCGCTCCAGTCCGACTCGCCCGAGTCCTCGTTGGACTCCATGTGCTCCTCGCCTGAGATGTGCCCTTTCCCCGGCGGGCATCGGGGATTCGACGACTTCTCATTCGGCTTCCCGGGACGCGGTGCGACTCCGACGCAGAGGCAGGGCAAGCCCAAGATGACCGTCAAGAGGCGCATGAAGGCCAGCGAGAGGGAGAAGATGCGGATGAGGAGTCTTGCGGAGGCTCTGCACGAGCTCCGCGACTACCTGCCGCCGGATTACAGCAAGCGAGGCCAACCCATGACCAAAATACAGACCCTCAAGTACACCATCGAGTACATCAACAAGCTTTCAGACACCCTGAGCCGCGCGTAACGGGCGCACAACGGACCACTGTTACGCTTTAGCGCTACTTGAACATTTGGTCTAGTAGCCTAACGAAGGCCTGGCTGCTTTACAGCGTCTCTTATGAATATGGCAACAGGTTCATGATAACTTAATTATTCAATATTATTCTGTTTTTTTAATTTTCTTAGTTTTTGATGTTATTTTTGCCCCTCTTAAGGTGTAAATATTGTTCAGTGGGCACTTGGCAATTATTTGTGTATATGAGGCTGCCTTTGTTGTCCTTATGAATTTAAAAGTTTGGAAAAATAATCTGGGGCCTGTGACCTATTTTGTTCTCTGAAAGTTGTTGTGTGTGTTTGTCTCATCTGCGCCTGTTGGTGTGAATCATAAGAGCATCTCTAACGAAACATCTCTAATATTCCTTTAGGGACCTCGTGGCATTTTCTTATGTCCTACGTTTTGAGTGTTTGACCTCAAGTAGCTGCGTGATATTTAAATGTTTTACTGTGTCGTTCTAAAATGAATTATAGGTTTACTATGGGTTTTTTTTTTGTCGTTAGCGCACGACATCGTATACAAATGGTCCTCTTAATTGCTGGAAACACCAGGCCATGTTTTACACTGTTAAAGGTTTAATCTCACTGTGTTACCACGTGTCAGCTCCAGGTTGTTGTGTTTCCCAATCACTTATTTCCAATAAATGTGTGTGTCATGTACAGAAGTTGTGGCTCAGTCAATCCATCGCTCCAAGCAGGGAAGTATAATAAGTACTCGCGTCGATCTAGTCCTCCACCAATAAGAATGTCAGAATACCCAACGTTGGCCAAGTAGGGAAGCAATCAGCCAATCAGAGGACAGCATTGTTTCCGGTGGGCGCGACTACGTTACGACGCGTTCCTCACAAAGAAATCCCAACTTGGAACGTATCTGCATAGACATATATAAAGTCTAGATGACTCACCCATGCTGCTGGCCAATGTAGACCGACGTTGCCACATGGCGGCCATCTTGCCACAGGCAGCACGCCCACTCATAACATTAATGTCTGTCATGAATACTATTGAAATAACCATAGCTTGCTCAATTTTCAACCGATTGTCAAACGGTTTGGTTTGTTATAAACGTCAGAGATGTAGTTATGATACTGAATACTTATAATGGACTTTCATATGAAAATAACAATAAGCAGATAGGTAATCCTGAATCATAGCCACGTTAATAACGTTTGTAATAAACCAAACCGTATGTAAATCTGTCAAGATTTCAGCGAGTTAAGAGTATTTTTGTTTGTGCTGATCACTCACCTTACAACAGCTACCATAGAACGTACCAGAATAGTTGACTGTGACAAGATGGCCGCCGGCGAACTACGCTGGAGACTCCACCTTGCGCCATCTACTTATATATATCTATGCGTATCCGGTCTGCCGAGGCCGCCATCTCAAAGCGTAAACGAGCGAAAGGAAACAGTTGAATATTTTGTAATTTATTTTGTACATTTCTACGAGCATTTATTTTCATAGCGACTAGGCAAAACTCTTTATACTCTGTTTCTGGACCTACCTCGCCTTCACCACCGGCGGAAGTAAGTCGGGTTTTCTGCTCGTTTCACTGGAACAACAGAGCGTTTGTAAATCAAAGGAACGGCCCATGTGTACGGTTGACAGTTTGTAGATACTAGTTAATAGGTCTACTTGTTTCATCGGTTATAAATCACAGGCGAAAGCGGTTCTCTAAATACTAATTTATTATATCATTTGCATTGATTTGGACGCCGCACAGCTGTCTATTCAGGTTAGACCCGAACTACGGGCACAACAGAGGGCCATAGGCCCTATCTTCACGTTTCATGGGCGACATGGCCCGATGCCTTGCACGTAAACATGTGCCATGACGTGTAAGTCGACATGCCCATGTCTCAAGTAACATGTATGATCCCACCCATGGTACGTTAGTGGTTCAGGGGGAATGGGATGTTTGAAGTTATATTCCTGTAATGTGGTGTTCCATTAAGGACTCTACTTATATGTGTGTCTCCTATGGCAACACTGTAATAGTCCCATCATAGTACTGTAGCTTTTTCTTATTGTTATACTATGTTTGTGTATTATCCTTCTAAAGTGTGTCGTAGGATTAGGCCTAATACAGGTGTTTTTGTAAGGGTGACATATGCCCTGGATCCTCTCTCTCTCTCTCTCTCTCTCTCTCTCTCTCTCTCTCTCTCTCTCTCACACACACACA
>OMOT01005334.1:0-11952 GCA_900312575.1 Acanthochaenus luetkenii
GCGCCGGGGTCGCCGCTGTCCGAGAGCGACGACGTGGTGATAATCTACAACCGTGTGCCCAAGACGGCCAGCACGTCTTTCACCAACATCGCCTATGACCTGTGTGGGAAGAACCACTACCACGTCCTGCACATCAACACCACCAAGAACAACCCCGTCATGTCCATACAGGACCAGGTCAGAGCCGTGGGTGCCACCTCTGTTAGTTGGCTCCAGATACATGGGGGTGCCGTTGCTTGTCCTCCTTCTTCATCATGTTTAGCGGGGATACATTTTTGGACGACACACAACCCCCTTTGATTTCTAATGCAGATGTCTGCTTTCTTGATATTCCTCCATTATTTCCAGCATTTGCCGAGTTGTTCGGATCACATCCCCGTCCAGGCCGCTCCATCACATTGACACCTGTAGTTTGTAATGAGCAGTGTGTTTTTATTAATTGAACTTAAAAATAAAGAAATAAACCTCCATTAAACAAGTAATTTTTAGCAATAGCTGCTTTGTGTTGAAAAGCATTCATGCCAAATACACGGCAGTCGACTGTACGACTTGACCGGGTGATAGACTATGATGAGCTGTGTGTTCTGAAGGAAGCATTTCAACCACTGTATTAATGAATGATCGTGTTGGTTGGCTCAGGTGCGGTTCGTGAAGAACGTGACTGAATGGAGGGAAATGAAACCGGCGTTCTACCACGGACACGTCTCCTTCCTCGACTTCACGAAGTAAAGAAAACACTCATGTGGCATGTTCATGACTGCAGGCATCACCACTGTAAAGAAAACCCAGTTTACTCGCCCTGCTGTGGCTTTGTGCCGTCGACTCCACCTTGTGGTCATTTAAAACTGTTCACTCGCACAGTTGAGTGGTGATCCGAATGTGGCAGAAAGCAAACCTGGTCGGTCCTAAACCAACCTTATGTTTCAACACAAGGTGCAAATTATTGAGCTCTTAAACACATTATCTGGGATGTTATGAAATTATCTTTAAAAGTCATCTAAATAGCTTAACCCTTACTGTTTAATTCAAGTCCTGATGGTCTTATTCATCTCTCAGGTTTGGGGTGAAGAGGAAGCCCATCTACATCAACGTGATCCGGGACCCCATCGAAAGACTGGTGTCCTACTATTACTTCTTGCGTTTCGGGGATGACTACCGGCCCGGCCTGAGGCGCAGGAAACAAGGGGACAAGAAGGTACAAATCCCCAAGTCCTCTGCGTTCCAACTCACATTGATGGCCTACGTTCTTCTGTTTAACTCATTTGGTAACGCAATTGTTTCAACGAGACACTCAAAAAGGGTCCAGCTTGTACAGTATGGGCGAAGGAATTCATGATATGAACGTGAAGAGATGGACACTTGTTTTGTCGTGTGTGCAGTGTTGATGGTGAGGAAAATAAAAATCCACCGACCGGTATTGTTACTGTGTCTGTGTTTCAGACATTCGATGAATGTGTTTCGGCCGGCGGCTCAGACTGCGCCCCGGAGAAACTCTGGCTACAGATTCCCTTTTTCTGTGGTCACTACTCTGAATGCTGGTATGTATTTGCGTGCAACACCCAACACTGTAACCCTCTCCCAGACCTGATACTCTACGTGATGACCTGTCTCAATGTGTCTCTCTCTGTCCTCCCTCATTCCTTCATGTCCTTCTCTCACCCTCCTTAATGTTTCCTCGACTGTCCCCTGTTAACCAGCCACCCTTTTAACTGAGTTTACTGTCTTTTTGGCAAATAAGCTCCAAAGCTCGCAGCAGTGTGTCCAGTATTTAGCGTGCATATCGCAGCTGTTGTGCGAAAGCCTAGAAACTCTCATTACATGGTCTTTAAAGATCCTTTCACACCGGAATGCATGGTGGTCGAGATAAAAACGAGGCTTGAAAAGTTGACATTTTGGAGATATGAGGGTTTTCTCCCGACTGCGACGATGTTCTAGCACTTTTGAGATGATGCTCAACTCCCTTCTGCCGCCCACTAAGCACACATAGTATGCTAAAGCATTACAAGGCACCATGGCAAATCAAATACTGGACACAAAAAGGTGCTACTCTTTTATTCCATTCCTCCTCTCCCTTTCCTTATCATTTCATTTCCTGCCCATGACGACTCCTACCACCTCCCCTTCATTTCTACTTGGTTCTCGTTGTTGTTTTTTCCATTCCCTCCCACCGTTTGTCCCTTGTTCTGCTCTTTCTGTTGTCTCAACCTTGTCTAGACTCGCCTCGCAAACCTCTGTCCTCTCGCTTAATCATACGCCTCCCTCCTTGTACCTTTCAAGTCTCCTACTCCTCTGCTGTTCTGTTGCTCTTTCTTGTCTTTCCCACTCTCTCCCCACTCTGTCACGCCTTATGCCTTTCCTCCGCTCCATCCCGCCTCTCCACCACCTTTCCTCTCTTTCTTTTACGATAAGCATTTTGAGCATTTCGCATCCAGCAACACTGTAAAGCAAAACAAGACGATAGGGAAAATACCAGTATCCACATAAAACAGATGTGATGTCTCTGAAGGAACGTGGGCAGCCACTGGGCCCTTGAGCAGGCCAAATACAACCTGGTGAATGAGTACATGCTGGTTGGAGTAACCGAGGAGCTGGAGGACTTTGTGATGATGCTGGAGGCCGCGCTGCCACGTTTCTTCAAAGGAGCCACTGAGCTTTACAAAACAGGTACCGTGTCTAGAGTAGTCAAATGCTGTTTTGTTTTTGCCTCGCACATTCTGGCTTCTTTTATCAATATGATACAAAATGCACAACAGCTCACTCACCTTGAAAACCTAAAACACGAGTATATACAGTCGTGGTCAAACGTTTACATACACTTGTGAAGAACATGTATATCAGTCTCGAGTTTCCAATGATTTCTACATCACAACTGTGATGGAATGATTGGAAGAAAACTCAAGCTATCACCTGCTGCTGAGAGAAAATTGTTCAGGATGGTCAAGAGTCAACCAAGATCCACCAAAAAGTAGATCTGTGATGAATTAGAAGCTGATGGAACACGGGTATCAGTGTCCACAGTCAAGCCTGTTTTACATCACCATGGGCTGAGAGGCTGCCGTGCAAGAAGGAAGCCCTCGCTGCAGAAGAGGCACCTTAAGACTCGACTGAAGTTTGCTGCTGATCACAAGGACAAAGAAAAGGCCTTCTGGAGGAAAGTTCTGTGGTCAGATGAAACAAAAATTGAGCTATTTGGCCACAATGACCAGCAATATACTTTGAGGAGACAAGGTGAGGCCTTTAACCCCAAGAACACCAAACCTACCATCAAGCATGGTGGTGGTGGTATTATGCTCTGGTGCTTTACAGAAAGTAAATGGAATAATGAAGAAGGAGGATTACCTCCAAATTCTTCAGGAAAACCTAAAAAAGTGTTCCAACAGGACAATGACCCCAAACATACATCAAAAGTGGTAAAGGAACGGCTAGATCAGGCTAGAATTAAGGTTTTAGAATGGCCTTCCCAAAGTCGAGAACATGTGGACTGTGCTGAAGAAACAAGTCTGTCAGAAAGGCAACGAGTTTAGTTGAACTGCACCAATTCTGTCAAGAGGTCAAAGATTCAACCAGAAGCCACAAGCATGTGGATGGCTACCAAAAGTGCCTAATTGAGGTGAAAATAGCCAAGGGACATTTAACCAAATAGCATAATTGCTGTATGTATACGTTTGACCCAGCGGTTTGCAGTTTTGCAGTCTTAACTGCCCCTCCGAGAATAGAATTTTGAGATCTCTCTCTCACTCACTCACTCACTCACTCACTCACTCACTCACTCACTCACTCACTCTCACACTGACACTCACACTCACACATATTTTTATATATGCGTAAAGTTACAGATCACCTGAGGAGCGTGGAAGAATTAAATTCTAACTGGAATCAAATATACCGTACTTATTTTTGTAATTTCAATATTTAAGCACCATGTTACTTTGTGAAACATACATCTTCAAAAACTAAACTTTTTTTTCTCTTCCAACTGTCCTGCCATGGACAGATGCTAAAAACTATTAATCATTATTATGAATAACCTTTTTAAAGGTCCCATATAATTCAATTTTCATGATTTTGTTTTCAAATATAGTATGTATGGCTCAGGATAGGAATAATGTTCTTCATGATGTTTTGCAAATGCCTAAAGTTAAAAGGATATATAATTATTAATATGAGACTTAAGTCCACACAGGCACAACAATATGGTATATGATGTAGTATGTTTATATGTTGCTATGTAAAGCCCTTTGAGACATGCTTGTATAAAACGGCTATATAAATAAACATGATTAGATTAGAACAGTCACAATACTGGACCCTGATTGGCTGACAACACCTGCTCTTCTAATTCAAATGAGGTAAACCTGCTGAGTGAAGGCTTTCCGGTTCAAATGCTGCAAACTGGCCTGATTGGAAAGATATTAGTAATTGTTTAAAGATCAGTTGTCTTCATTAAACATCTTTGATCATATATGTATAGGAAGATTATAATTCCTACAATAGGGCTTCTTTAAACCTCCTCTTCCCTTGCCATAGGTAAGAAATCCCACCTGAGGAAGACCAGTGAGAAGAAGCCGCCCACCAAGGAGTCAATCGCCAAGCTGCAGCAGTCGGCCATCTGGAAGATGGAGAATGAGTTCTATGAGTTTGCCCTGGAGCAGTTCCAGTTCGTCAGGGCCCATGCTGTCAGGGAAAAGGACGGAGAACTCTACCTGTTGGCGCAAAACTT
Source organism: Acanthochaenus luetkenii (assembly GCA_900312575.1). Taxonomy (NCBI): domain Eukaryota; kingdom Metazoa; phylum Chordata; class Actinopteri; order Beryciformes; family Stephanoberycidae; genus Acanthochaenus; species Acanthochaenus luetkenii. The sequence continues at coordinate 4,721 of OMOT01005334.1, forward strand.
CTTCTACGAGAAGATCTATCCAAAAAATTAAGTGCTGCACACCCTGGAAAGAGTTTGGAGTATTTGGTGAAGAAAGGCTTTGTACAGACTCTGTTGTGCGCACTGCGGAGGAAGACGAAAGGGAGAGCGACGTGAGACTTAAGGGATCTAGACTACTGTTGACTGCACGACTGGTTTGTATGTGTGATGGAGAACATAAGGTGGAGTTGTGGAACAATCCGAATACAGATACTGAATGTGACTGGTGAAACTTCTGTATTCCTTTCTCGGCTGTGCCGGCCAACTGGATCAAGAGGTTGTGTCTCCTCCTCTTCCACAGTGTCAGCAGGTTGTGTTCCCCGCAGCTCCCAGGCCGCGACTCCCTTTCACTTCTATGTCAAAGGTCACGGGTGCGGAGGGCTTCGCTGGCACGTGGCCAGAGACGGCCTGGCCGTCAGCTGGTCAGACCATCACTCCTGATTGGTCGCGCGACCCCTGTTTTCCGATCCAGACGAAACATTTCATTGGCTGTGTTCTATTTGTGTTTTGGTTGTGTTTTTAACTCTACAATCATTGTCTTTTTTTATGTAAAGACGGTGGCATTTTCATGGTGAAACGACATCCCCATGCCTCACCACTACTACTAACTTAAAGACATTTTAAGTGTGAGAAACTGACTACTGTGCTATATTATCGGACTTGAACAAGAACTTTGTAGGTTTTTCTGAAATATAAAGGCCTGTGATCATAGACTATTTACTGGGTCAAGTGTGTGTGTTTTATACTTGATGTATTTGTTTTATTAATCATGTAAATGTGCATTCTTGCCCAGGGGGTTTCCTTGATAATGGAGGAAGTGTTTACACATACTGTTATTAAACTGTGGAAGAACACAATGGCGATGATGCTGCTGCTGTAAATAATTACTAATTTCAGTCCATTTCATTTCTAGCAAGCTGGTTATACAATTAATATATGTACATTGTTGTAAAACCCTTGGTAAACTAACAATCTGTGCATTCATCATTTTGTGTATTACGTTCAACTATTTTGTCTTCTCCCATTGTTGAGCCACAGTGAAACGTGGGTGGCCAATGATAGGTTACTCTGCTGCTAAAAACGCTGCTGTTTTCTTTTGCAAGTGTCCACACAAAAGATATGTAATGTAGTTGATGAGACTTTTGCTAATTTCACAATATATATTTTTCATGTCCTTTTGTTTTCCTAAAGCTAGCTTAATTTAGTTATTGTTAGCTAATTCAAATTCTAGTCTGCGCCCCTTGTTAAATTGCTTACTAACACCAGCTCAGTCAGAAAAGCCCCCAAAATGACATTACGTTAACCACTCAACTGATTAAGTTCTGTTTTATCCAAGAAGGTGCTCCAGTGTGAAAGATGAAAAAAATAAGAATAAAAGAAAAAGACAAGTTGTAGAGGATCTTTATACTCACTGAGATTTGTGACAAGTGTTACGGTTACATCTGTTCATGGTCACTTCACTTGCAAATTCCTACCGTATTTTAATAAAAGATGAACTGGTTCAAATTTTCCAAAAAGTTTCAGAGGCTGTAACTGAAGGCTCAGTCTCTGTGTGCCTCCTCTACACCCAGTTCGCCCTGTGTTGCAGATTTGTCGTCTGGAACATAAACATGTTTGTCACAGCTTTTTCATCTTTTCATTGCCAAAAATGTACATAAACTGCAATGTATGCGTAGATTTAAAATGTATCACTACAAATGTGTGTGCGTCATTAGTTACAATAGACCAGGGAGTGGCAAAGAGAGATAAAGTTGGTACTGTGAAAATTACATCTGGATTATTTCAGGGCTGGCATCCTGCAGAGGGAGATAAAGAGCTGCCAGGTCTTGTCCTGCCATTGTGTGTGTGTGTGGAGAAGAAGGACCGTTGTCCAGTGTTTTCTTAGTATTTGCTGGTGGGTAAATGTTGTTTCAATTTAGTTTCCTTATCTGGCCACATTTTAGTTTTGGTGCCATATAACTGCCAGTACTTATATATATACCATATATATATATGTATACCATGATCAAATATTTTCATTTTGGGGGCACAGATGACATAAGCTACATATATTTGTGTGTCTATATTTGACATTTTCTCGAGTCGTGGTTACTATTTTCTTGCTACTGAGTAAAATGTAAGGCGGCACTTGTATAGGAACATGGCCTCCAGATTGATTATGGGAAGTGCGAGTCCCCACCAGTGGCCAGAGCGAGTTTATATGACCCAATGCTGCCACTGAGTGTTACTCGTCCATGCTCAGATAATCCCCAGAAAATGGTCAGTAATTGAGCTCATCCCCATTAATCTCAGATCATTCCCCAGTTACAAGTGTCCTGGTTTTGCCCCTCTGACCCAGATGGATTCGGAGGGCCTCCCCGGACTCTGGAGCCTCGGTTTCAGGCTACCTTTAAAAGAATGTTAAAGAACATTTAACATTAGTTTTAGGACCATGTGTTAACCCCATGTAGGCCTTTTATGAGGTTGTAACAGGGAAACATCAGAGGTAGTGGCTGTATTCTCTGCACGTGTAAATCACTTCTGCCTCTTTCAGCGATGAGCATATTTTAAGCTGTTGCAAAAGTGTTTGTTCGATGTATTTAGACCAGTGTTAGCCACAAAATGTCTTAAGAAAATGAATACATTAGCGTTTTTGTCATTTTTACAATTTTGCTGAGAGAGTAACTGATTCCTACCCGGTTAATAAAACTTGACATTGCTTATTATGGGAATTTAAACGCCTTCTGCTGATAGTAATTTTTACATCTTAAATCAGATCATGAAAACAGAAGGGATAAGTAACATGTATGTGTCTGAGAAAGGCAGATAAATTAGCCTGTTGCACCATAAAATGGTCTCCACTCCTTCCTCCCATGCCCCACACAGCCGCCCATACAATATAGGTTGTGGATATTGCTGGCGGAGCATATTGATCCACGTATGAAGGACAAAAACGCCAACCATCACGTCCTGTCTGAAGCACCTGTCTGCAGGCAGCTCTCGAGAGCGTCGCCATGGAAACGGAGAGAGCAGACCTTACCAGGGATTTAGTGAGCGATTCATAATTCTACCCAACAAGGCTCCTGCCATTCGTATTACCCGGGCAATGCTCGATTTATGTACGAGAAACCCGTGTTGTTAGATATTTAGGACAGCGAGTAGCCCAGTCTCAGAGACATACAGCTGGTGATGGCTGGCTCCCTGTGGATTATATAAGACAAGCAGCCAGTCTTCTCCCCCAGGTGTGACATGTCATGCATAGGCCCCAATGGAAAAGTGGTTAGCACGTGTATATATATATCTGTTTGTGTGATACTCTTATAGTTTACGGGCTGGTGAGCGATATCAACGGTGTGCACTGGTCCAATGTGGGCCCAGGTGGTGTCAGTAGGTCACAGACCCTGAAGGGTCTGGCCCCATGACACGGCTGCCCACAGTGGGTCGCACTTGCATCATTTTTGTCTCTACAAAATGTCTGACCCTCAAAAGAGTGTTGAGTCTATATCTCACGTAGCTCTGATTCGATTGAATAACATCCGGATACGAACACAACGGCACGTTAACAAGCATTTGGCTTTACACGAAATCCAACGCGCTGTGGTTGACTGATACGAGAGGGTTGTTTTGGGCCTGCAGCCCCCACGGTTAACGCGTCTCGTGTGTGTGTGTGTGTGTGTGTTTCAGGTTATTCACATGAACTCGGGCCGGCCTGTGAAGTCTCGGGTCACGTGCTGTGCGAGTCGAGCCTGTCTGGGTTGAGCGGGCGCATAGCAGCAGAGCACCGCTCCCCTGGGCGGACCCATAGCAGCAGAGCACCGCTCCCCTGGGCGGACGCTTCCACACTTCACCGCCGCCTCCCTCTCCGAAAGCGCTTTACGCCTCAGCGGGGTTTTTTTTTTATTTACGAGCGCCAGTCAACACCCAGGACCCTTCAGGGCGGTGTGAGAGCGTACACGAAGCGTCAAGGAGACATGGAAAACCCCCGTGTTCCCGAGATGACCGGCGGTTGGGTCAAGCGATAAGCTCTTCTTTTTGGGGGGGGTCGCTAGAGAGGGAACCTTAAAACAAGGCTTGTTGTTGGACTTCCACCTCCCCTCCTCTCTCTCCGTAGGATCTGATTCAAAATCGAAAACCAAGATGGCCGCCGATTCCGTGCAGGTAGGAAAAGTTGACAACTGTTGCGAAAAGTGCGCAAACTTGTTGCAGAGGGTCAAATATAAGTTCGTAAACGGCTTTATGTCATAGAAGTCGCGTCGCTACCTAGATAGCGCCGTATTAAGGACCTGTACCAGACGCCAACGGGCTGTCTGGGAATGACCCATGGATCGAGGCCTGGGAAACGGTTATCTAAAATAATCCCCACTTTTCAGTACTGTGGTCTTGTGCGGGTTCAGTTGTGTGAAATAATGTAACGACAGATTCGTTTGTTTTGCTGTATCGTTGGTTTAAAGGGGCTCAGTGTTACATAGTTCAAGTCAAATAATGCTTGTTCAACGTTACAAGTCATCACGTTACTTTCGGAAAAGAAACAATAGTGTGCTCAGCGTATTAGTTGTCTATTTTTTTCCAATGTCGTATGGTTATCCGTTTTGTAAATAAAGCGAAAATGTTTCCATCTTTTGTAAACGGTGTACTTGAAGCAAGTGCTCTCTGGCTTACCTTGCACCCCCCCCCCAAAAAAAAAACCCACACACAATACAGGCCGGAGAAATGGAAAGAATATCACCTGTAAAGTCATAGAAGTCACAAAAGTGACCCTCTAACAAGTAAATTACATTTCAATTACTAAAAAGTAGTTGGTAAAGACACAGCAAAGGGATACGTGAAAGGCAATATCATCTCCATGATTCTGAACAGTCATGACTCAGTTATGTGGTTGCACTTGAGTGACGTCAGTTCCAAAATAAATCTGTCTGACAAGTGACAAAAAAATATTGTCCAAGTGTTACAGCGTTGCTAGAACCTGAACTCATCTCGATGATAAATGCAATTAAGCTAGTGTCTTTCGGTGTCCTCCCCAATGTCCCTCCCTAAACGTTGTCTCCGTGAGAAGATCACTCTGTCTTTTATTGACAATTTGTAGGCAGCAATGAGAAAGTAATGGCTATATCACATGACAATAGAGCCACTAGTAAATAGGAATTACCTGAAGTGTCACATGTCTGCAGACTGAAACTGAGTCAACAGGTGATGTTCTTTTTTGTCTTTACTTTATTTGTACAGGTTAGTCTCATTGAGATCAATATCTCTTTTTCAAGTGAGACCTGTGTACATATTAAACACATTTGGTAAGCAAGTACCTATAAAACACGTTGGACAAACAAGTACAGTTCAGTCATAGATACAGCAGACCACAAGCAACATCCAACATAGCAAACCTCAATACTTTAAAATCCTCCAACAGAACGAAACACTCCAATTTCATGGTCCTCTGTAGTTCATACCATTTGTATGGGGCATAGTATTTAAAACCGGTTTTGCCAAGTTCAGTTTTGACCTATGGTATATCTAAAACTAAATAATCCTGTGACCTTGTACCATATATGCTTTATTTAAAAACAACCACGGAGCAAAGATAATGGGGACGTTTCATAAGCAGAGCCTTACAGATAAATAAGTTAAAGAAGACCAACCCACTTTTTCATATAAAATCCAATGATAACTGAGAAGTTTATCACCAGTGATAAAACACAGTGCACTATGATACACAGCATCGAGAGGCTTTATGGTAGAAGGAGAGGCATGCATGTACAAAATGTCACCATAATCAATTGTTGATTGTACAATGGTCTTCTGACTGGCAGTAGAAAAGCATGATTTGTTTCTATAAATGAAAACAGGTTCCACATGGGTGTGAAAAGAGAGCCTATTATCTAACCAGATTCCTAAATATTTACAATTTCAATTTGAAGTATTGCTCTCACAAGACCTTGAAAATAAAATGCATTTTGTTTTATTGGAATTTAAAATAAGCTTGTGGTTAATGAAAGAAATCTGAAAGGCATCAAAAGCAGTAAATTTGTAATAGCCAGTTTAAGAGTGGAGCCCGTGGTATACAAGATTGTATTAACTGCATAAAAATGTACATCACAATGTGGAGAAGAAGATACCATATAATTGATATATAATGTAAATAAAAGTGGACCTAGAATAGACCCTTGTGAGACACCTTTACTATTTTCAAGAGAGCTTGATTTGATACCATCAGCAACAACAGCTTGAGTTCTCCCTAAGAGATAATCATAAAACCAATTAATCGAAAGCTCATCCAATCCTATGGAAGATAGCTTATTTATTATGATCAACAGTGTCAAATGCTTTTGATAAATCAATGAAGAGTGCGACGCAATGCTGACTGTTATCAAGATAATTAACAATATTGATCACTACAAGTGTTGTTGCTGTAACTGTACTATGCCCTGGTCTAAAGCCTGATTGCTGTGGTTGTAGAATGTTATATGCCTCCAGGAAGGCCTGTAATTGAGAATTAACTAAAGATTGTAGGATTTTGGCTAAGCAGCATAATTTTCATATTGGACGATAATTATTTAAGTCACTGGAATCGCCCCCTTTATGTAACGGAACAACCTGTGGATATGAAATGATGGTTAAAAGCTTTACACATATCTGTTTTGTTTAAAATTCAATCATTTTCACTACCAACCTGAGAAGGGAGAGTGGTGGTAGGCTTCTTTTTTTTCTAGATTTCATGATTGTCCAAAAGCTGGTTGCATCTCCAGGGGTGGACAAATCATGAATTCATTAGCTAGCCCGCTGGGCAAGTGAATGCTCCAATGTGCTTGCCCAGTCCCATTTTTAGGTTGCCCAGAATTTCTGTACAGTATGCGGCTCATATATATATCGTACCCACATCTATAACACTGCATTCTTATTTACTTTCATCCCATGGGTATATATTTACGTTTTTATTTCCTGTATAAACAAAATAAAATATTATATTCCGACATGATTTTTTAGTCGACAGAGGAAAAGAAGAAAAAAAAAGGTTGTAGACAGTATAACGTAGGCTTGTCACGGTACCAGAATTTCAGTAGTCGGTACCGGTACCAGTACATTTTCACAGTACTCTGTACCAATTTCGTTACCACGGCGTACGCGCGTGCGTGTGAGTAATACATCAATATATAGAATTCCACGGCAATAAGAATTGGAGCATCAAAATATTCTCCTTTATTAAAATATCCACCAATGAACAAATATAACAATTAAATTAA
>OMOT01005364.1:1151-31152 GCA_900312575.1 Acanthochaenus luetkenii
TGAGACAGGCGTGGGTTGAGTTTGGACGTATCCAGCTACCGCAGGGTCACCACCCTAATGACGTGGAGAAGGAATGGGGCAAACTGATTGTGGCTATGCTGGAAAGAGAGAAGAGCCTGAGGCCTGAGGTGGACAGGTATGTGGAATCACTGAGCCTCTTTCTGCTTTGTCTGTCCCTGCATATTGGGAATGATAATAGTCTTTATGGCATAATTATTTGGCGCGTCACCCAAAAGTCATGGCTCAGTGTTTGGCTGTTTGAGACCGTACACAGTGATCTAAAGCACGACATGTTTATGAATATGACATTTTCAGAATGCAGAGCTGTGCATCTCATGTTTGATCTGTATCTTTACATCATGTGTATAGATAAAGGATCAAAGATGCTATATGAGTAAGCATAAGGTTTTCTGACGTTGGTATAGGTTCTGTGCTCCAGCATCTTATTGCCAGTCTGTCCGTCTCCTCTCGTGCCTCTACAACAATGAACAATGGTTTATAAGAGCTTTCGATTTTCCTCATGAAAATGGAAATCCCCTGATTAAACTATTGCACTCTGTGATATGATTTCTGTCAACATGTTTTCAAGCGCTTGTCCCCATTATTTCTTGTTCACGTTTAATGGCGTAATTTACCACAGACTTTGCAAATGATATGGTTGCTTGGTGTTTCGCTTTATTAGCAGTTGATGTGAATTGCAAAATCAACATGAAATATCGGAATCTCCTATAATAAACCACTTGACAAGAGAGATGCTTTTATGTTCCATGGTTCAGTGGTGAATCACTTACAGTGTTGCTTTACAAAGGCAGCAGCTTGCAAACTCTAGACTCGGGGAAATCTGGATGTGATGTACTTTTTTCATTCAAAACATGCTTCAGTGTCCGTTTATGTATAGGCTATGTTTGGTTAACTGATATAAGATACACTTCCTTTTCAAATGATGCAAATAGATTGACATGATATAGTAGGGTGGCTGTTTTCTGATGGAAAGCTCTGTCAAGCATTTCTGGTTCATTCAGTTGTTGTGTTTCTAACTTTAGACATGGAAACTCTGAGTCATCTTTATGTCATCTTTTTCGAGTTACTTGGCATTGTTGATATTTAGCGAAGCGAAGTGAGCATATCCATTCCTCTATTCTACATTGTAAAAAAAAACAATAAAAACGCAACATCATTACAGCATTAAGGCGGGTGAGGTTCAAATTGGCAGAAACAGAAATACAGCGGTTTGGCAGTGAATTACAGAAGCTCTGCTTGTAAAAGTGTACTGTCTCAACCTGTCATGGGTCGTCAACTCTGACACAAGCGTTTGATCCCCTAAGGGCGGCAAATTATTCCAGGGCGGGTTTCACTTTGCGGGATGCTCGCCTGGCCCTGTTTCGACACGTAGGACACTATAAATGTGAGCAGGTGGAAAGCCCTTCTGTCAGATGTGAAACTGTCCGGGTTAGGTCTAGGCTGGGATCCCTGTTTCAGAGGGATGATTAGGTTGAGCGATGTAACCGTGATTCTTTGAGTGGCCGGGCATAGCAACAGTGGTCTACCATGCACAGTAACCTGGCATATTGGAGCGGTGTCACTCTCACCAGCTCCGGCTCCACTGAGAACCTCCTCACTGGATCTGCCGTAGAACGTTTACATGGAGTCTTTATCAATAACAACGTTCTCTATGGACCTAGGTGAGCTTACAGGGTGCACGGCTTTTGTGGCGCTTTTTTGTTTTTTTACAGCGTGGTGAAGTGATGACAATTGCAAACTAACAATTTCAACTTGATTATTTTGTTTTTTGTAGACTTGAGATGTTGCAGCAGATCGCCAACAGGGTTCAGCGGGACTGTGTTAATGGAGAGGACAAGCTAGCGTCGGCTAGATCTGCCCTACAGTCTGTAAGTATCATGTGAGGTCCATACGATTTGATTTTGGTTTATGACGAAATCGCTTTGATTATGCCTTGAGTTGTTGTGTCTCTTTCCTCTGCGAAGGATGCAAAGCGTCTTGAGTCTGGTATTCAGTTCCAGAATGAGGCTGAGATTGCTGGGAGCCTTTTGGATTGTGAGAATATCCTCAGACAACAAGTGGTGGACATCCAAATTCTTCTCGATGGGAAATTCCTTTTTGCGGATCAACTTGTCCAAAGGTACAAAGTAGATTATCTTGCAAAAATAAGACCGTGAACTCTAAACGGTAGCTAAATGTCCTCATATACTTCAGCATCTCATATTGTTCTTCCTGTTTTAAACACAGGGTATCAAAACTCCGGGATGACCTTCTAGCCCTGAGAACTGAGTGTTCTTCTGTGTACAGTAAAGGCCGCACCTTGACCACCGAGCAGACCAAGATGATGATCTCGGGCATCACTCAAAGCCTAAACTTGGGTTTCCCTCAGAACTTAAACGCTGGCCTGACACCAGCCCTCACCCCTGGATCCACTTTCACCTCTAGCCTGACCCCGACCGTGACCCCAGCCATGACCCCTGGTCTGCAGCCTGCTTCAATCCAGGCCTACATGGGGAGCGGTGGGGGCATGGACCCAGGGTCCCTCAAGCATCTGAAACACATGCAGATCCGCAAGCCCTTAGTTAAATCCTCACTGGCAGACCCCAACATGACAGAGGAGGAGGTCAACATGAATTTTGTTCAGGACCTACTGAACTGGGTGGAGGAGATGCAAGTGAGCCATCAGACTGGAACCACCATCAGATTGTTGATATCATGCAACTTGATTCTGCACATTTAAAACAAGATACTGAGTATGTGAATATCGTTTATGTTTTGAAGGCGCAGTTGGACCGTGCAGAGTGGGGATCTGATTTGCCAAGTGTGGAAACGCATTTAGAGAAACACAGAAGTGTACATAGAGCCATTGAAGAATTTCAAATGACTCTTAAAGACGCCAAACTTAGTGAGGTAAGTGCTGTGCAGTTTCACCGAGTCTTGTTCATGATCTCAACGGAAACCTCAACAACCATAACATACATAATCTATAACCTAAATGTTGTTGCAGTAGCCTACCACACCCTCCACTCCCTAAATGTAATAGAAATAGAAATAAACTGAACATAGCTTTTTTCCCCTCTCAGATTCAGATGACCCAACCCTTAAAACGAACTTATTCCGACAAATTGAACAAATTAGAGAGCCAGTATGATAAGCTACTGGTAAGTAATCTCTTGAGCTCAACGTTCATAATCTAAAATTGGTACATTGCTATAACACAGTACAGATTTGTTTATCTGCGATGTAGCCTGACTTTATGAATGCCTATTCCCGCCAGAGCTGTTCTAGAGAGCGGCAGAGCCACCTGGAAAGTCTGCATGACTTTGTATCACGGGCGACCCAGGAGCTTATCTGGCTAAACGAGAAGGAGGAAGAGGAGGTCGCCTTTGACTGGAGTGATCGCAACAGCAACATCTCCAAGAAAAGAGACTACCATGCTGTAAGACGTTAATATAGAGCAGATGGTTCTCGCTTTTTGTTTCTGTTTAACATGCTTTAACATGCACATCAGTGCAAGGATACATGCAGATGTGTCGCGCAGACGTGATTTGTTTATTGCGGCATGAATGGAGAACAACTGAGCACTCGGCACTGTGAGACAGGATCTTAGGTTGTGTGAGAGGAGGGAGTGACTGGTCCTGTGCCAGAGATACTCAGCCCCGATGTCTCAACAGGATCTGATGAGGGAGCTGGATGAAAAGGAGGAGGTGATCAAGTCTGTGCAGGAGAACGCAGAAAGCTTTCTGCTCAAGAACCACCCAGCCAGGTTAACTGTTGAAGTAAGCCCCGTTGATTCACTGATGTCTCGCCGTGTGTTTTCATACTGAGCTCTGCAGATCGTAAGACAAATTGTTTGATTCCGGTTCTTGGATTAACAGTAGTGTTTCCACCCTGCCTACAAAAAGTGCATTTATTTTATTGATTAGTTTAGTGTCACATGTGCATGTACTGTTTCAGAGGCCTTGTCCAAACCGGCGGCCATGAAACCTGAATATTGTGTTATGTTTCCACGTTGTTTCTCTCCCAGGCATACAAGGCTGCCATGCAAACCCAGTGGAGCTGGATTTTACAGCTCTGCTCTTGTGTAGAACAGCACCTCAAAGAGAATGCCGTCTATTTTGAGGTGAGTTACTGCCGTCTTTCGATTAGTGGAGTGAAAGCATATTAGTCGATCGCAGCTAATTTCTCATGCTTTTGCCCCGTGCAGTTTTTCCGGGATGCCAAAGAGTCCGTGGACTACCTTAAGGGCCTACAAGATGCCATTCAAAGGAGGTATAGCTGTGATCGAACAAGCAGCTTGCACAAGCTGGAGGATCTTATACAGGAGTCCATGGTAAGATGTCAGATTAGTAGTGGTGGGGAAACGGCAAATAAAAAGGATCAAAATTCAGACTTTTCCTTGATGTGGTGTGTCTGTAGGACGAGAAAGAGCAGCTCCTTCAGTACCGCAGCACTGTAGCGGGGCTAGTGGGAAGGGCGAAAACGACTGTGCAACTCAGGCCCAGGAACCCAGACAGCCCTGTGAGGTCCTCCATCCTTGTCAAAGCCATCTGTGATTACCGTCAGATAGAGGTATTATCAAGCTCTCTACGCCATATTATACCACACTGTAACTTCAGTACGCTTCCAGGGAGAATAGTGAATATGTGCTCCGTTGATGTGGCATTGTAACACTTTCAGATAACCATCTGTAAGGATGATGAGTGCGTGTTGGCCAGTAACCCTCACCGGGCCAAGTGGAAGGTGATCAGCCCAGCAGGGAACGAGGCCATGGTGCCCTCTGTCTGTTTCACCGTGCCGCCACCCAACAAGGAGGCGGGTGACATGGCTGACAGGTGAGACGTTCTCTACATTTGACTCAAGCTATTTATTCTGGAGTTCAAATGTCTATTGCGGCGTTGGATGTATAAGGTCCGGAGACCCGACTTTGGTTTGATCAATCTTTAATGCCTCTCGCTTTGCCTGCAGAATCGAGCAGTTGTACCAGAATGTCCTGGCACTGTGGCACCATTCCCACATCAACATGAAGAGCGTGGTGTCTTGGCACTACCTTATGACCGATATACGAGCCATCCGCAACTGGAACGTGGCCTCAGTATGTTTGATTCACTTTCTCCTCCTTTTTAGATCAACAACAACTGATCAATCACCCTTTACAACACCAGATGATTTTCATTCATGATAGATGTCATTGATTGGACTTTCCTCGCGTGTTTCTCCGATCCCTGCAGATTAAGACCATGTTACCTGGTGAGCATCAGCAGGTCTTGCGCAACCTGCAGTCCCACTTTGAAGACTTCCTGGAAGACAGCGAGGAGTCGGAGGTGTTCACGGTAGCAGACTCCGCCCACCTAGAGAGAGACGTCATTGCCTGCAAAGAGTACTATGAGGAGCTGCTCCGATCTGCTGAGAGAGGCAAGGCTACGCTACCACTCCTGTCCCTACCTACTATTCAACACCACGCCTCGAGGGAAACGCATGGCTCTTTAAGCCCATTAAGCATAAAGTTGATGCCTTTTGGAATAATGCGTTCTTACCAGATTAAGAACAGTCTTAAAACCTGCGGTTTGGTCTGCTGCTAGTAAAAAGCAAACATTGGGATGACCCCAATCTGGTGTAATGGGTTTGAAATAGGGCTAACGGGGCAGAATGTCTGGACAATAGGTGTGACTGCTTTTACTAGGTGATGTTTCATAAGACTGATAGATAAACAGGGACACGTTCACTTACGCACATGCAGCAGCCCCACCCCTTCCCTGTCACCCTCACTCCTTGAATCCATATTTAGCATTTGCCTTCTCCGCAGTCTCACATGTAGTGCACACCCTAGTGTCTACTATTTAAGAGGTTGTTGTATATTTGATAGTATAGCTAGTTAAAATTAAGTTCTTACCTTATTAATAACTTCCTAACTGGTGAATGGCCTGCAAAGAGCAAAGTGTCACTGTTTTGGAAAACAAAACGAGTGAATTCATTGTCAAAGGAATTCAGCCCTAGTGGTGCCAGTTTAGTGTTCACACAACAGACTCATATTGCAAAAAGATAATTTATTCTGCATTTATTTTGAATGTCTGTGCTTAAGCCATATTGCTAGTTTCTACTTGGTCTTATACTGTGACGATGCTGCCATCTAGAGGCACATTTGTGCACTCTGAATGAATGTATGATACTGTGTGAGTTACATTCCCAGTGTTCTATTGCCTCCAGAATATTGTTAATTTTCAATTTAAAGTAAATGTTCATCCAAGATTGAGTTATGTTTTGTTGTTGTTGAGGTATTCAAGTCTATTTTCAGAAAAACGCGCAATCTTTGGCTGTGAGAAATCAGCATAAAAATAGTTTCCAGCAATCTGAATAAAATAAAAAGATAATAAATAACGGCCATGTGTTTCAACAAATATGACACAGGAACAGTCATACTGTCCTTCAGTGTTGGGAACTGAAACATTTGATATCCTCTATTTTAATTATTCTTACTTGTTATGTTTCTGTGGTAAACAGAGGAACAGGAGGAGTCGGTGTACAATCATTACATCTCAGAAGTACGCAACTTCCGAATGCATCTGGAGGCCCATGAAGAACACCTGATCAGGCAAATCCGCACGCCACTGGAGAGAGACGACCTAGAGCAGAGTCTTCAGCGCATCACACAGCATGAGGTACACATTTGGGTGCCCAAGAAATAACAACGTTTCTAAGGAGTTATTGGTGTCGTTATTGTACTAATTCATTTCCACGCCACCGATGTCTTGCAGAGGAAGAGAGCAGAGCTGAACAAACTGAAGGAGGACCTTGAGGTCACGAAGGAGAAGTGTGAGATGTTCCTCCGACAGGCGGCAGCTTCGCCGTCTGTGCCAACCCTTTCCTCTGAGCTAGGTGTCCTCATTCAGAGCATGGGCCAAGTCTACTCCATGTCTTCCATCTATATGGACAAGTAAGATGGCCCTGACTCTGACACGCCCATCTGTTGTCAAGAACTGATCATGCTGGCACATCCAAAACCAATTCGATGTTTGCAATTGGAAAAGTAACTTCACTGAAGTCATATTTTCCCTTTTGTACAGATTGAAAACAGTGAGCTTAGTGGTGAAGCACAGCCAGAGTGCGGAGGCATTAGTTAAAGCCTACGAGTCCAAACTCTATGAAGAAGATGCTATGAATTCTGACCTGAAGTCCATTGAGACAGTAATTTCCACACTCAAGGTAAATACACTTGGACTCAATATTGCCACCAAGTCTCAAGACTCCAGGTTCTAAATCCACAAGGAACATGTTTTTTTTTGTGTATTTTTAAATTAATTTCTGAAGAGCCTTTACTTCTTCTGATCATAGCAATGGCGGACAGAGATTGATGAGACGCAAGAAGTGTTCCACGACATTGAGGATGAGCTGCAGAAAGCGCGAGCCATCAGTGATGGCATGTTTAAAGCCCACAACGAGCGTGACTTTGACCTCGACTGGCACAAGGAGAAAGCTGATCAGCTGAGTGAGAGATGGCATAGCGTTCACTTCCAGATTGACAGCAGGTTTGTGTTTTTCATCACATTAATGTGCGTTTCCCACGTGCAATAATGACGTTATGACTGTGAGTATTACTCACTGTGGTTATGAATTCAATCTCAGGCTTCGGGATCTGGACGGTATCGGCAAATCTCTGAAATACTACAAAGATTCTTACGGTAGTCTTGACGAGTGGGTTAGAGAAATGGAAGCAGCGCAGCTAAAGGTCCAAGAAAACAAGCCTGAAGACAGCAAGGCTCTCGCTGAGATGCTAAACCAACAGAAGGTAGGACAAGAGGGGACGTCTTTACTTTGAGATATATACTGTACAGTGCAGAGTGTGAATGTATTGAAAACATCTGTGTTTTTCAGGTTCTTGTTGCCGAAATTGAGCAAAAACAAAGCAGAATTGACGAGTGTCAAAAGTACTCTGAGCAGTATTCTTCTGCCGTTAAAGTAAGCCGATTTAAACAACTTTTGTTTATCATGCCCTTTGGGATTTTGCATTTAAACAATAACAACAACCCCTCCAGGAATCTGCAGATATATATACCATATGCTTGATTTTATGGTTAATTTTCTGAAACGTTCAAGGCAATCTGCCGTTTCCTATTGGAAGTAAACATGTAAGGTTTGGCAAAGATACAATGATTTGCTTGTGAAGCGTGTTGATTGCACAATTTATTTTGATGAACAATCTGCAGGAAATGGTCCAGATTGCAAACCTTCGCTATATTTGAGGAGGGAAACAAAAATGTGATTTTGAAAAAACGAAAAACGAAAACCTTGCAGTGCTAATTCCTGGATGGATTGTTCAATTGTAGAACTTACCTTCAGATAATCACTATACATACGTCTCGATTCAGGATTATGAACTTCAGCTGATGACCTACCGAGCAATGGTTGACTCCCAACACAAATCTCCACTCAAGAAACGGAGGATGCAGAGCTCTTCTGATGCCATCCAACAGGAGGTGACATTCTAATGTAAAATGAAATAGTGGGAATCATCTTTGTATGTGCTCTGCATGCTAAATTAGATTTGTTTTTTCAGTTTATGGATCTCCGAACCCGCTACACTGCTCTTGTAACTCTTATGACACAGTATGTGAAGTTTGCCAGTGAAACATTGAAGAGAACTGAAGACGAGGAGGTGAGGGATTCATATTTTAAAACTCTTCCTGCTTTCTGCATACAGCCTACATATTTTAGATTTGTGTTGGGGTTTGTTTTTGGATTTGGGTACTTATTTTATGCTGTCAGTTTTGCTTTACTATCTGCTCTTATCTCGGCATGCTTTTTACATCTTGTGTTCTGTATCAACATATTTTACCTTCTCAGTAAGAAGTCATGCCTTGTAAAATAAACTCTCACTTTAACTCCCATACCTGTTGGACAATATGAGAGTGATACTTCCAGTAACATTAAGCCAAATAAAACTTCACTTTTAAAGGGGCTAGAGTGTTAAACAGCCAAAGAAAGGTAAGAAAAAAAGAAACGAAATAAAACCAACTTCCCCAACTAATACCATGGCCATGATACAGATATTCTAAAAGCCTTCCCCAAAAACTGTATTTCAATCACATTGAATATTGATTATTTTTCCCTTTAAGGCCATGACTTCCACCAAGGGTCATATTTGTATTATTGATTGTCAAATTCATCATGAATAAAGATATTTGCTTAGAAGAAGTCAAATTAGGAAATATGGTGTATGTATGCAAGTACCTCATTATTGTTGGTGGTGGTGATTTGCTGGGAGGTGGAAGCTTTCTTCTTTCTTTGACGGAGATACTGTCTCATGTTGGCATATCTGCGGGGAAATTAAAGTCTCTCCAGGATTTGTGGAGTATTTTGTGATTATTGGTATTGATAGGTAGTCTATTGGCTGAAAAGTTCAAGGACTGATTTACGTTGTGGGTCAAAGGACAAAGGTGCATTGAGCTGCTCTTTGACAAGTGCCTTGCTCAGGCCATTTATTTGTATAAATATTGTGACAATTTAAAAATGTCATTTTTTTAAGCACAGTAAATATGTGACGAATGTTCGATTTTTAAACCCCTTGCAATATTTGTGCGAAACTTTATGTAAAAAAAACAATGTGCAGTCGTGAAATAGCGAATTCCTGGAGAGATTGCTTAACAGTGCTGCAAGACTGGTGAGGGAAAAAAATAATGCAATGAATTTTCTCTCACATTTTTTCATTAAACATGAGAATAGTGGATATAACGTATTTTTTGCATTATAGAACAGAAACGCTTTTGAAAGAGCAGAGTATGCAAAAAGGACAGAGAGCATGGAGCTCCAAAAGGCTGAAGGGGAAATAGAGATCAGTCAACTTCAACAAAGGGTACATGAGCTGGAGGATGTGTTGGTTACACGACAAGCGCAGCTGGAAAGGCTAGAAGGAGAAGTAGAAACACAGCAGAGGACAATTGGTGATCTAATCCTTCAAAAATCAGAGGTTGAGCATGACGTTAATCAGTATCGCATCAAACTAGAGTTAGCAACGAAAGACAAAGCTGCCGCCGAGCATGAATTAAGTCACACACAACAGTTAATTCAGCAATCAGAGGCTAAGTGGTCCTCCCTGGAGGATATTCCTCCAATGGCGAGGAAGAACACAGAGGAGAGCTCCTTGGTCCGGAAGAAACTACAAGACCACTTGAAGAGGGAAGGTAATGATGTCCAACACGTTAAGGAGGCGGAGCAAAGTTGCATACTTCTGAGAGAATTCAAGGTTAAGGAGGGTACTGAGGCGGAGTTGCTTATCCAAGCCTGTGCTATGGAAATTGATCTGAACCAGCAGCCTTTGGCATTTGACACAAGGGCAGTCCGCAGTGAGTCACAGTCAACCGCAGTTAGAGAAAACTACGGCGTGGAGGTGGATGTCCTGCAGCACAAACTCCAGGAACTAACCATGGTCAAGAAAAGAGCTGAAATAGCCGAGGAGAAGGCACAGAGTTTTAAAGAGCTACTGGACGACAGCAATAGCAGATTGAAGAAACTTCAAACGGACATGGAATCCGAAAGGGGCAGCGTGAGACAAAAAGCAGAGGAGCTCAGACAGGAGACACTAGAAATGAAAAAAACTATCTATGAACTTCAAGACCAAATCAAATCTCTCCAGAGGGCTAAGTCTTCATTGGAGCAGAAAAACATTTTCCACAATACTGAAACTGAAGGCCTTAAAGAGCAGTTGAAGATCACCCAAGAGAAACTACTGAGGAGGAGCTCCATAGAGCAGGGGAATAGTCACCGGATGCACCGTTTAGAGGAAGAGGTCTCTTCCAAACAGGCAGAAATAGATCAGCTTAAGTTTAAATACAATGAGCTGACAAGAATTAATGCGTTATTGGACAGTGATATTAGGGGTCTTCAGATCAATGCCGAGTCACTGCAGCAAGACAAATCATTCTCCGTACAAAAGATTACGTCTTTAAGAAGCCAGATTGAGAGTTGGAAACAGCAGCTTCAAAAGGCTAAGGAGGAAAATACCTTCCGGAAGAGATCTGAGCAAGAGACACAACTCAAATGTAAAAACCTGGAAGCCGAGCTTCAGAAAAGTGGTTTAATTGCTTCTCAATTGCAGAAGCAAATAGAGGAGCTGAAAATGATAAATATGGAGATGGAAAAGAAGATGAAGAATATAAGAGCTCAGCTTTATCAGGTGACTGTGGAAATTGGCAGCAAGGATCAGCAAATTAAAATCTTCAAGTCTCAGGTGGAGGGCACAAAATCACAGGTTAGAATTATTGAAGAGGAACTGCTTAAGAAATCTCAGACCTGTCATGAACTTCAAATTAAACGACAGGATTACAACGAGGAGGCAAAGAAAATAACTGAACTGCAGCAGAAAAACAAAACACTTAGTTCAAATATCACCAGTCACGAGAAAGAAATAACGAGTCTTAAATCAGAGCTTAAGTCGGTGTGTGCTGAGAGAAATCTGGCCAATCAGAGGGTCCACGTGCAAAAGGCTGAGGTTAATGATTTGAACATAATGCTTAAGAAAACAACTACAGAACTGCATAAAGAATCAGCTGAGAGTCAAAAATATCTCAGTGAAGTGAAGGCATTAGAGGCTGAGCTTTTGAAATGTAAGCAGAGTATGAGAGGAGTAACTGGAAGCTCAGAGGAAATGGCAGCACACCTAAAGCAGGAGATGCATGTTCTTCAGAGTGACAAGAAAACAGCAGACAAGAAACTAGATAACTTGAATGTTCAACTTGCAGAGTTGAGCTCTGCCCAAAAAAGAGCAAAAGATGATTTGGCGAAAGAGACTCAAGAAAGGGAAGTCAAGGAGTCCAGGATAATGGAGCTGGAGGCTGAAATTCAAAAGAATAAGCTGACAGTGAAAGAAATCATTTCTAGTTTCGACAAATCTCAGTCAAATTTCACACAAGAAATCATAGTCGTTCAAAGAGAGAGAGCTGAAGCCCAAGAGAAAAGCATCTCATTGGGATCTGAAGTCACAATGCTGAACGAAAAGCTTGACCAAGCTCAAGAAGAGGCTAAGCAAAAGCAAAAAGGAAGTTCAGTCCTTCAACTGAGGTCCCAACAGCTGGAAGAACAACTTGAGAAATGCAAGCAAATGCTGGAGGACTTGAAAAGTAAACTAGAACTTCAGAAGAAGGGCTATGAGAGACAGTTATTGTTAGTGCAGACCGAAATAGAGCAAAACCTCATTTTACAGCAATCTGGAATCAAATCTGAAAGTGACGAGGCCAAAGTACCAGCAGAAATGGACGACAAGTATTTAAAACAAGAGGTCGAACAGATGAAAACATTGCAACAGAGCACACGGAAATTAAAGCAAGAAGCTGACCAACAGTTACAACAGGTGCAAATGAAAATGGACAAACTGCAACAAGAAAGAACCATGCTCAGCCGGGACCCGTCAGAGGCTGAATCCCATATTGCTCAACTTGAAGAAGCCAAAATTACACGTAACTCAAACATTAGACATCTAGAAAGCCTTAACAATGAACGCTCAAAGGAGTCGACTAAGCTCAAACAGATGTTAAGAGAGAGCGAGCAGAAACTGACAGTAAAGGAAAAGGAAGCAAGATCCCTCAGTGAACAGATTGTGTCCTATGTCAAGGAGGTCAAAGGTCTACAGGAAAAGCTTTTGAAGCTGGAGGATGTGATGGAGACTGAGAACAGGAAGATGAATGAACTGGAGGTAACCAATCATCAGTGTGTCAAAGACAACGAGGCTACCAAATTGAAGACAGAACTTATATTAACGCAGAAGATTGTGCCATCACAAGAAGGTGCAAAACACAAGCTAGAGGATGACGTCAGAACGAACGTGTCCCCAGAGGTATGAATGAACTTAATTCAATATTGTTGATACACAGTGCCATTCGATTTATTAACAAATACATTTAAACACCTACGCTTTTAAGAATTACGCATAAAAACCCTGAAACATTACAAATATATATTTCTAAATGGTTATCATCCATTACAGTTCACTGTTAACACTGTGAGTTCCGTTGTCTTCCATAGTCTTTCTTTATCTAAAGATTATCCCAATGTCATATCTACAGATGGCATCAATGGAGAAAGACAATACACTAGAAGAACAGAAAAAAGCGAAACAAGACAAAAAGGAAGTTATTCACAGTCCAAGCCTTCACCGGGATCCAGCAATGAAGAATGCTTTGAGCAGCTCTACTCCTCAAACTACCACTCTCCAATAAAAAGACATACAGAATGTAACTTACAAGGGCCAGGTCGAAACGAATGACTCCGTTTCCATGACAGCGCATAGGTACATGTCTCTGTGTGGACCAAGAGGGAGATGGCCCAATGAAACATATAGCATCCCTAACGCGGGATCCTCTCAGTCCAAAGTCATGCCAACCAACGTATCTCAACCCGCAAACACGCTGAAAGAGAGTACAGCAGACAGTGAGGGAAAGCAGAGCGTGTTACATTCCACCTGGGCCTCGCTAAAGCTCCCGGGGCTCAAAGGAGGCATAAGTATTCAAAAGTTAATCCAAACTAAGCTGTTGGATGAAGACATTTTGAAGAGGTTAGAAATGGGCCTCACCACAGTAGAAGACGTGCAAGCGTCCCTTTCTCAGTTCATCGGCACACCGATTGCTATTGCTGGAGTGTACGTGGAGTCAAGCAAGGAAAAGATACCCTTCTTAGAAGCTGCTGAGAAAGGCTTCTTAGCAAAGACTTATGCCATTGAGTTTCTGGAGGCTCAGGCTGCGACAGGCAGCATTATAGATCTGGCCACGGGGAAATCACTCTCGGTCCTAGATGCTCTAGACAGAGGTATTCTAGGGGCAGATCTGAAAGACAAACTGATGGATGCCGAGAAAGCAGTTAGCGGCTACATCCACGGTGGCAAGAAGCTGTCTGTGTTTCAGGCAATGGAGGAAAGGATTCTTGATAGATACAAAGGGAAGAAGATCCTTGAAGTCCAGATAGCCACTGGAGGAGTAATCAACCCGGACATTGGTGTTAGAGTACCGGCTAACATTGCTTTTGATCAGGATCTTTTGAACAAAGCCACCCTCAAGAGTCTCTATGATCCAGTCAGTAACCCCAAAATGTTTCACAACCCGTACACTGGGCAGAAAGCATATTACAGCGAAATGCTGAAGTCTTGCCTTTACGACACTGATGGCGGTGTCTATCTTTTTCCATTTGGTGACAGACACCTATCTAGTATCTCTCCCAGGAGCTCTCATAGAGTGTCCGTTGTCAGCAGCAGCCGTGGCATGGAAATGTCAGCATATGAAGCATACAAGGGGAAACGCATTGACAAGAGGACCTACCTGTTTCTATCACAGCAGGACAGTGAATGGCAGGAAAAATCCATTCTTGATGTCAGTGGAACTCCACTTCACATCATTGCTGACCTGAAACGTGGACGGCAGCTTTGCCTTGAGGCTGCTTTAAGTCAGAGGTTTCTGGAGACGACAGAGCTTGAGAGCTATCGCGGTGGGCTCCTCAGTATCTATGAGCTCGCAGACCTCATATTTTCGAGAATGGTCGTGGTTGAGGATGTTAACAGCCCTATTGCTGGTCTCTGGGATGTCACTCAGAGGAAGCGCCTGTCAGTTCTCCAAGCTCTTCAGCAGAGCCTTATTGACAGAGCTACTGCCCTAAGGCTGTTGGAGGCCCAGGCTTGCACTGGAGGCATCTGTGATCCCTCTTCCGGGGAGAAAGCTACAGTCACAGAGGCTCTAAGAAGAGGCCTTTTGGACGAGTCATTCGCTCACCAGCTCCAACAGTATGAGCAGGCCTATCATGGCATCGTTCAACCCAAGACAGCAAAGACTGTATCGGTTGCTCAGGCAGTTCAGGAAAATCTCTTCCCAAAGGATGTAGGTCTCCGCTGCCTTGAGTTCCAGCTCCTGACTGGAGGCTTGATAAACCCTGAGACGCACGATAGAGTCTCACTCGAGGAAGTCATTCAGAGCTGTCTTGTCGATAAAGGTATTGTCACTGTACTGAAAGATGAAAAGTCATACACCAAAAGCCTCACTTGTCCAAAAACCAAGAGAAAAATGTCATTCAAAGAGGCACTTGAAAGAAGCGTCTACGACTGCCACACTGGGTTAAGGTTACTGGAGGCTACAAAAGCTCATATTGTTGGAGCCAAGTCAACATTCCAGTATGTTTGGACTTATAATCAGCTATAAATAGCTATAAATATGTGGTTTTCCGTAGCAATGACAAGGCAGAGAAATGTGTTCATAAGTGAAAAATAAAAATAGATAAAGCTTTGTTTTTTAAAATTTGGCTGTTTAAAGGGAACTGGGAGCACATCAGGTATTCTCTACCTGTGTAGTAACATGGCTTTTACTTTGGTATGGAATGTTCTCATGTGGTTGAAATACAGTAACATATATTGATACAGTGGTATTAAGTTCCCTCTCAAACAAACCGTGACATCAGGTTCAATATAAAAAGCGGGGATTGATAGGAAAAATAACAATGTGGGGCATTTATGTATTATGTAAATGTCATGAGTAAAAAAATCAATACAATCTGTCTCAATTTCATTTAGACATTTCCCATCCCATCACTTGTTCTTGGTCCGATTCTGAAGTGGTCAGACATGTACTTGGGCAATGGGCCTACCCTAACATGTCATATATCCAATTCAGTGTTCTGTGTTGAATTCTGATAGGACAAAATAACAATAATGTTGAAAACTCATCTGTTCAAATTCTAGAGATCTGTTGATGAGGAGAAGAAAGAGCATGGCGATAAAGTTAGCAAGCTATTGCACTGGATGTCCAATGTGAAACAGAGCCTGAGCAATGATGGCAAAGCTCTGAAAGATGGTAACGCCAACACAGAAGCCTCTAATAAGCCCCAGGTAAATACTGTGTGTGTTGGTTTTCATGTTTTTGGTGTGTCCTGTTGTTATATTTTGCCCCCAGATTTGTGGTGCATGAGAGAATACCTTACTGTGGTTTAATGTTCAATAATACACTTTTTTAAATCATACAAAATAATGTCACAGCCTCTGACTGTCAGTGTGTATGTATGATTTCTAATAAAAACTATATTGTCTATTTTCTCGTTTATTTTCTATATCAACTATAATTTATAGTTATGATTAGTTCATTGAGTCCCCTGATAACTGTGCTGATGAGGCCATGATTCAGATGATCACCCATGGCTTTCATGATATACTTGACATTTCCATTACTTCCAGATTTATCAGTTGCACAAGCACTCATATTTCAAAACAACCTCATTACAGGCCAGAGCATTATAGGGATTCTAAAGATATATAATGTGTATAATATATTTGTGCGAGCTGGCCCACTGGCTATTGAAATATCAAAAGGCATTCCAGAGTTTTGTCCATGTCTGTCCAAGGAATATCTGCAATATCTGTTCTGTAAGTTGCTTTGGATAAATGCCTACATTGCCTACATTGCTGATCATCATTTTCTCTTTTATTCTTTTTATTGGTTATTTAACATCATGCCCAGGGATAGCTCTGGAAAACTAGCAGTCTGGCTAACACTGGCACATTTACAGTAATGTTGATTAATGTCCCTGTACAAATGTACAAATACAATTTCAATATATTATATTTTAATATCTCCCCCTGTCCATCTTTAAATACTGTAAACTCTCCTTGCCTTGTTATCATACTCTGATTACATCATGCTCTTAAATAATATTTTTTAGAGATACCTGTAAATCATTTTTTGGGCCAAAGTCTGTGTTAATACGTCAATAAATGTATTAACTTTATATAAACAATTTTAATTGTGAAATATGATTTCCCCCATATAATAAGTATTATTGCTTGACCTAACTATAGTTTGATTCTGTAATGATAATAAATCAAAATAATTCCTGTGTGTGTGTGTGCGCCCTGCGTGTCACTATGTATTCACTAGACATGGTGACTACAAAGCTTCAAAGGAAGTGAGATGTCCATTTACTGTATGTACAGTATTAATACATGAATGACTGCTTTCTAGGTGTCAGTGGAGGAGATGGTAACTAAGAAGGAACAAATTGCAGAGGTGCTCAGGGCTACACAAATGATGCTGAACAAACACAGTGACAAGTAAGTTAAGCCATTATGCCTAAAATACACAAGACCTTGTCCACTGTTAAAGGCTAAAGCCTCATACTTTGTAGCTTGTCTTGCAGAATGACAGAGGAGGAAAGGGAGACGGCCCAGGAGCAGCTGAAGGGGCTCAATCAGGCCTACAGTGATCTCTCCCAACATTGTGCAGATCAGACGGCCTCTGCAGAGCAGGTTGGATACTGGCCTATCTATTCCATAGGGTGGATTGTGTTTGTGCCTTACAGTATGGTAAAAAAGAACAAGTGCCACCTAGTGTGCAATTGCATGACTAACCTTTTTCCTCTATTAATTCTAGCACGGTGTGAGAGGTTTTCTCGTGTGTCACTCTATATTCATTTTAGAATACCAGATCACTATGAACAATGATTTAGAAAAACAACAGGATTTTGACCAGTGAAACCCACAAAATCGAAATATGCTGTAAACATGCTTAGTGCCAATACCGTCCAATTTAATTCTGACATTTCACAGTTGAGATTGAAGCCATGTGCTTGAATTCTCTTTCAGTTCAGCAAGCAAATACACAACACTCTTTATGTGATGTGTCTAACGTGCCCTCTTTTTTGCAAGATGCTGGATATTGCATTCGCCGATGCATGTTAGCTTTTAATGTATTGCATCTCATTCTGCCGTCACAACCCTGATGCAGTCTCGCACTTGTGCACATGATCTCTTAACATACATGTGTGTGTTGGTGAGTATACGTTTTGCCTTGCTTTTGGATAGTGTTGAATTTGAATTGGACCTTTTACATAGATAATACAGATTTTGCAGTCAATTCAATAATTTGTCATATTTTCATTTCCCATAGGATTGTAAAACCATTGATGGAATTCGTGAGCTTGGGAATGGAGCCACGCACTCTGTTCAGAGTGGCCTGATTAATCAGATGACTGGGGTCACTTTCCCAGAGGCCCAGCCTATGACCTCTGACCTCTTTCAGACTGAGCTCTATGTGTGTGAGGACTTGGATGATGCTGTCAAACAAGATCTTATTCATGAGTCTGCACGGAACCAATTGTACGAGCTGAATGAAGCGAGCAAGTGCATACAGAGCCCACATTTCTCTTCCGTGCCCGTCTCTGAAATAGCAACAGTTAGGGAAGGGAGCATCCCTGAACATCTGGTCATCAAGGTGATAGAGCTCCAACCAGTCAGTGATGGACTGAAGGCGTGCTACACAGGGGATACACTGACCTTGGAGAGAGCATTTCAGTGTGGATTGATTCCTGCTTCTGTCTATGTAAATGTTCTTCAGAGGCGGAAGACCTGCCAGGATTGTATTGATCCCAACACTGCTGAAAACGTGTCACTCGTACAGAATGTGCAGAGGAATGCATCTCGTGAGGAGAATGGACTGATATTGACGGGCCTAAACAGAAACGTATCACTGACATCAGGGAGGGGTGTTAGTGTGATGAGGGCTTTTCATGACGGTGTAATTGATCGGGAGACCACGTTAAGGCTGTCGACTGCTCAGACGGTGGTAGGTGGGACTGCTGACCCCAAAACAGGACAACACTTAATTGTCGAGGAAGCCCTGTCCGACGACCTTATAGATCCGGATTCTCAAAGGGCACTTCCGAGTCCACGGACCCAAATTAGCAGCATTGTGAACCTCCAAAACGGGGAGAGGCTGATGGTAGATGAAGCTGTGCAGTGTGATTTGATCAGCTGTAGCAGTATGCTCATAGTGCTTGGAAAACAGAGGGAGTTTATGGGACTTATATTGCCTCACTCTGGGGAAATCCTAACTGAATCCACCTTGTTGCAGCATGATCACCAAATCATCAGCAATGAGTTTACCAGCAAACTGCTCAGCAATCGACAGAAGATAGCAGCTTTTTACATACCAGACAATTCAGAGGTAGTAGACATCACTTCTGCCATTCGAAGTGGTTTGATTGATATTCATACTGCAGCGGTGTTGAAATCAATAGAATTTCCTGATGTGCTTCCCGATGTTGATCAGCTGAATGCAAAGTTTTTGTCCTGGCTTGTGTTTAAAGAGCTTACAGTTGATGGATGCTCTCATCCCACAGATGGTTTAGAGGTTGGAGATAGGAATATTAACAGCCCTTCTCCCACGGAGGCAAGGCAATTATTCATCTCCTACCTCATGACCAACAGTTACATGGATCCAAAGTCAGGACAAAGGCTGTTAATACTCGATAGACGGTTGTCTAAAATGACTAAACGTTTAATTGAAGATTCAGTCTTTTGTAAAAACATGGAACAGAATTTTACATCTCTTTCTTCAAATGTTGTTGATCTTTCAGAGCAGGTAGATTTAGAGATACCGCTGCACATGAATAAGGAAACGGATGCGTTAATGAAAAACGAGCAAGAATTTGCGTCACATGATTTTCATTCCTGGGAGAATGAGGTTACTTCTAAAGAAACAATCTGCGCTAACGACAAGGTGCCAAAACAAGATTCTGTCAGGGAAGCTTCAATAGACGATGACTTTGCTTGGGACGCCACACAGCCTGGTGCAACAGAGAACGCTTTGTTTCAGAACAACACACGTTGCACAAACTCTGCTGACTTCGAAACATGTTCAAGTACCGCTGGAAATGGTTTAGATGTTGCAGTCAGAGAGGCCGTCAGTGGAGGTCTGCATATTCCAACCACTCCCGAGAACTCAAGCCTTCCCGCTTCATGTTCTGTGACTAGCACACATGTTGGCTCACCCTCAAGGGTACTTGACTCCAAAAGCCCAACATTGGCGGTACATTCTTGTCATCGAACGCAACCACACTTAAATCCAGATTCACTGTGCGGTGAATCAAGAGGTACTGATGACATGGCCACAGAGCTGTTATGCTCTGAGGACTTGCGGCAGGGGGAGAATGAGCGGGACTATGCTATTCATCTTCTGAAAGCCCAAGTGGAGGAGGGCGGCATTTTGGATGTCACCTCTGGGAAACGCTATGACCTGGAGGCAGCGCTCAATAAGGGCCTAGTTGATGAGAACACCGTATTGGAGCTGCTTGCTTTGCAACTAAGTGGAAAAACGTGTGTCGTATGGGATGCCGAGGACACAATGTCTATCCTAAAACACTCCGTGTCAAATGGATCCATACCCTCAAATATGGCTTTGCGTATTATGGAACAACAGAGCCGGTTGGCTGGTATGTATGACTCAAGGTCTGGTTGCACCAGTAGTGTCAGTGAGGCATTGCAGTCTGGATTAGTTAGTGATGAATTTGTTGAGAAGACCCTTAACTCAGACCCGATGCCCAAAGTCACCATTTACCCTGAAGAAAAGTGCAGCCATTGCATCGCTGATGACCAAAGTATGGGATTCGTCAATATGAACGATGCTGAGAAAGCGTTGCAGCCGCAAACTGACAGGAAGGTGCTTGATCTCACTGATGAGCAGCTCGATAACAAAGGCATTGAGAGTGAGACTGGACGTGCAGTGGTAGACCGGAAGGCAGGAGGAAATGTAGAAGAGACGAGTAATTATCGACATCTTTTAATTCCCTCGTTCATCAGTCATAGGATGATCTCACCCAGCTCATTGAGTCTTACTGAAGAGCGTATTCACCAAACTGACTGCACGTCTCTAGAGACTGAGGATTGTGACACACGGGTCTTAATCAATAGCCAGCTGACAGAGAAGGCCGATGAATTCGGTGCTGCGATCCAAAATGCTGCAGCACCAACCCGACCACATTCACCCGGTCTGAGTGATGGGACGCCTGACGGCAATACTCACCCAGAAAGCCGGATTGAATACGACACTTCCGCTGATCAATCTTGCAAAGCAGACGTCTTAGATGATGATTTTCTCCGAGTGGAAAATCAGACCGTTAGTCCTGTTCAGAGCGACTCAGGCATGTCCTCATCACATAGTGACGTGTTGTCTGAGGAATCTAGACTGGAGAGTGTGCTAAGTGCAGTTCAGTCATCTTTGGCCAGTGAGCCGACTCGGAGTATAGATTACTCGTCGCCCAGGGGTTTGTTTGAAAATGCAGCGATCTCAATTTCTGGGGCTAATGGTAACTATGAGAAAGGAATCACGGAAGATGGCAGTGGAATTACATTACCTCAGCGACCAGTACTTCAATCAGAAGGGGATTTTAGTATTGAAATTGAGCCCCGATCCCCAATCCAAAGTGGTCAGAGCCAGAGTATGCTCTGCGAGAGAACAACTCTACAACAGTTCAACCACTCTTCTCAGTTACCTGCTGTTTCCAGTGTAATCAATAGGAACACAAACACTGTCAACCATAGCAGCTGTGAGATAGAAGATTCAGACAATTTCATTCCAGCCCCCATCAGAGTTGATCCAGAGCCAGTAGTGACTAATAACAATCTGTCGGGTTCAAAGGCTGCAGATGACATTGAATCAAGCGGGGAGATTGGCGGTAAGATTTCCCCAGAGAGGCAACCTGGGGACATTTTGGGGAGGGAAGTCCCCAATGATATTGAGAAGATCTCTGCGTCTAGAAACACTCTGACAGTAGAGACAAGGGATTGCAAACACAATGCAAGTATTGCTAAAAGGGTCTCACCCTCAGCGTCAGACATGGACTCGGGGCAGTCTGAAAGCGGAATGGGAATAGGGTTAGGATTAGATATTCTACCAGATGGAAATCGATTGGATGTGTGTGCTTCTGTTGACGATCCCCAGGTAGTTACTGATTTCCTATCACACAACTCCATTACATGTGATAACGCCTCTCCAGCTCCATCAGCTGTAAAGACCGGTCTAGATGAGCAGGGGCAAATGAGCACAGAAGGGGCTAATGTCGATGACTCGCCAAAGGCAGAAACTCAAGACATTGAAAGCGCTACCACTATGGTCCAGAATACTCCACAGCCCTCAGGCAGAGGCGGTTTCGCTGAGAGAGACGCAGCCCACGGACTTATGGAGAGCAGTCGCCCAGACCTTCTCATGGATTTGCTGAAGCGAGATGCCCTCAGTTCAAACAGCGATGAAATGGGAAACCAAACTTTGATACCCCAGGAAGGAAAGGTCCATGAAAAGACAGACCAGTCGGATGTTGCAGACATCCAGCTGCAACTACTGCAGGTTCTTAAGGGTGTATCCTCGAACCAAGACCCTTCGGTGCTACAGGGTGTGATGGAGACCCCGAGCAGTGCTCCGGGGGTTGATTCTCAGGAGGGCCGACGCCACACCCTGGAGAGCATCAAGGAGGAGAGCTCAGAGGAGGAGGGTGAGGGGTCAGCGGAAGGTGACGCAGATCTCTGTCACTCTGCCACAGACAGTCAGCAACCATCTACTCAGATGGCTGCCAACTCAGATGGCTGCAAAGCTAAGGAGGTCAATAATATGGTAAGTATATGCGTCAGTGTTAAGCCCCCCCGCCGCATTAGTTTTTGACGTGGCAATAGTAACATCTATTTGTTCTATATATGCAATTTCTGCAGCTGTACTCCATCCAGGATTATTTGGAGTGTGTTGGAAAACTACAGGACCATGCTGATGTTTTAGATGACGTCAGAAGTGACCTTTTAATCCAGGCACCCCTGAGCAACAATATGGAGGAATCACAGATCCAGCTAGAGGAATGTCAGGTTAGAAATTATGATATTTAATTGGTCATCCATAGCATTCATATTCAATGGTCATTACCATATGCAACGTGTTTATATATACTGTATATACACAATACTTCCTGACTTGTACAATTTTTTCCCCCCAGTCACTTGAATCCCAACTTTCTCGACTGGATGGTTTTCTTACAGCAGATCTGGAGAAAGCCAAACAGCTCTTAAACTCTGTTAATGAGAACATTCCCACTCAAATCCACCAAGATTTGGCTTCAGCATTTCTAGACTTGAAACCAAAATGTACTGCTATTTGCCAAATGTGTGCAGAAAGGAGTCACTCTCTAATTCAGGCAATGGAAACAGGAAAGGTCAGTGTTCCTTGTTTATGGTTATTGATTAGAGTACATCGATGTGGCAGTTGTATCAGCATTATTAGCTATTTTTAATGCACTTGTAGGTTCATTTGGAGTCAACATACCAGAAACATCTCAGTGATCTTGATGAACTAGCCGGCTGCATCCAAATCAACTCTGAGATGTTGGACATGGATTTGCTGAACACATGCGATCTGGACACACTGAAACATGTAATTCAGCAGATCAAGGTATCTTACAAGTCCAACTGAAGTAAAAACGTAGCTGAATTCAAAACCCATTAACTCGAGGGGCTTACTCAGCATGATTGCATGGTATCCTCTGTTATTCCAGGACACGGAGTGCAATCTACTAAAAGTAGCGCGGCTCAAGTTAGAGGACGTCGCGTTTGATATCCAGTACTTTATATCTGAGCACACGCAGTTCTTGAGCCCAGCTCAGAGCAGAAACCTCCTCAAGTTGCTGAGCACCACTCAGCGGACCTTCAGGGACCAGACAGAGAGGCTGGTTACCCAGAGGCACACCCTGGACGGCCTCCTGGACACCAGGGAGAGGGAAAGCCAGCAGAAGGTCTGCATGTGGATGTGCTCTAAAATACCATAGATGCTTCCTTGAATAAACCCAATCATGTAATTATGTTTGGTTTGCTAACTGAAAATTGAAGTGAAGAATGGATGCTCATAATGCATGTACAGTCGATTTATACGCCGCGTTGCTGGTGTGATGTAAGCGTTTGTAATTTGTAGACGAGAATAAAATGGAGAGCAACCCGCACACCAACTACCTTGGGCAAAACAATGAACGAGTGTGTATGTTGAAATACATGCAAAATTATTATTTTAATTAGACAATGAGTGCCAAAAACAAAAAAGGGCTCAGGGGCACAATTTGTAGAGGATTCTTTGGTCATATTATCACTCAATACGATATGTACAGAATATTATTTATTTTGATTTATATTACTTGATTATTTTGGAATGGTCCGTCTGAACCTCAGACTTCAGAACAAACTACAATATTTGGCAGTGCAAAAACAATATATTCCAAATGTTGAAATTCCACGTGTCTATTTTTGGATTTAAACTTAAAATGTGACTTTATCTGGAAATTAGTGCAAATAGTTTACATTTGTAAATTAGTTTTGCCTCAATATTTCAATGTGTTTTTGTCCATGGATTGGTGGATGGTTCAGATTTGGGAGGTTCCACTGTTTCTGGCTAAATGTTGAGGAAAAATGACAGTATTGCATGTTAAAGTCCTTGATCATTGCTACCGACTAACCTTTCTACTGGTTGTGTTTACAGGCCTCAAGACACCAATGAGCAATTAACAGTGGACAAAATGCACCTTCTGTATTGGAACACTTTCACGAAACAACAAAAGCACTAACACACTTGACACAATGTCCTCCTTTGCTTATTACCATACCATGAGACCAGTATGGTGAATGGCTAGCATGTTTACAGCATACTAGGTCCACTCTGTTCTTAGGTTAAAGAGAAGTCTATTCTAAAACAGAATTTACATGTTACTTGAGTAGTTTTAGTCCACAGTCTGCCTCCAGAGCTTTGCTTCTCTGGTTTCTCTTATATAGAGACATTCAAATGTGCAAATATTGATTAAGCACTTGAGATTTACTTTGTGATGTGAGATTTAAAGTGTGCTCTATAAATACAATTGATTATTATTATTATTAAGCTGTCAAAGACCGTAGGACTATCACTGTATGTGAATTCTGTTTTAGGGTTGGGTTTGAGCGTTTTCATTGAGTGTGCGTGTGTGTGTTAAAGATTGGCTTATTGTTGTTTGGTGTGATATTAACTTGGTGCTTTTTCTTATACAGTGTGTATTGGAGAAACACAAGGAGTTTTCGGACAAGTTGGAGGAATTATGTGATGATCTTACCCTGACAGAGAACCGTCTGATTGGTCATCAGCAACAGGCCGACAACACAGAGAGTGTTAGAGATCTGCAGCAGTACCAGCAAGAGCACCAGGTGTGTTACTGACATGTTTGCTTTGACATTTTAGACACAAATATCACCGTTTTTTTTAGCAAATATGTGGCCAAATAGGTTTCCTTTACTTAAGAACCGCTTTATTCCACGGCCCGAATATTCATGATGCTTTATGCCTGTCCAATCTCAAGGCTCTGCAGAACGACGTGCTGACAAATGCCAGTGCCTTGAATGAGGTCATCACCAGCACCAAAACGTTTCTGGAGGAGAACCGGAGCAAGCTGATGCCAGAACAAATCGCCGTCATTGAGAACAAATTGGAGGAGGCCAAGAGCAAAGCCATGCTCATCAACCAACGGGCTGAGGAGTCCAGGAAGGACTTGGAGAAGGTTGTCACCTCAGCTCTAAAACAGGAGAGCGAGAAGGTTAGAGTCCATATTACCTCCCTATGTGTCCCTTACAATTATGTAATACATCAGAGTTGTTGTCATAAGTTAAAGGAAAATCAACAAACTGCTGAAGCTATGTCATTGTGTTCTATTGATTTGATCCATTATTAACATTTTTTTTAAATATATGGTTTGTCTATTTAGGTGGCAGCTGTTGAACAGCTCGAAGAAAGTAAGAACAAAATTGAGGGTCTCTTGGGCTGGATATCCAACATAGGGAATGAAAAAGAGACTGAACAAACTGGCCATATAAGCAAAGAGAATGGGAACCTGCCAGAGGAAACTTCAGCCAAGGGAGTGATGGGAGAGGATGACGACGCCAATGGAAACGCTCTACAAACCACCGAAAATGATTTTGTGAGGGAGACCAGTGGGAAGAACTCCTCATCCCAAGACCTTGACAAGCAATATGACAGAGTCAAGGTATATTTAGTTATGTTTCTCATTTCTTTGTATGCAGAAATATCCAAAATAAATATATCATATTTCATAATCAAACAATTCTAATGATGTAGTATAGCCCTACCATTGAGCCTCATTATCAAGCAACGTTTGAAGTTTCAATTCACTATGTAATATCTTATTTACTGCTCAGACCGCTTGTGGACATTAGGTTTGATCTGACAGGTCAGATTTGACCAAGTAAATTCTTAGTCAGCAACAGCCCTACTTTGGAGCAGTGTAAATCACGGGGAACGTATTGTTGTTGGGCTTTAAGTTGTTTTGTGACCTGCAAGTCTCTCTTTTTCCTTCAGGCCCATCATCAGGAGATTCTGTCCCAGCAGCAGGATCTGACCATGGCCACCCAGGCGGCACAGGCTCTGCTCGACAAGCAAGCCAACGTGCTGTCCACAGGGGAGAAGGACAAGCTGCAGAGGGACATCCAGGAGCTGAGGGGGCTCTACGAGGCCTCCCTGACGCAGTCTGAGCAACAGATGAAGCAGGTGCAGTGCGCCCAGGAGGAGCTGAAGAAGTTCCAGGGCGACTGTGAGGAGTTTGAGGGGTGGTTGGACCAGGCTGAGGGAGAGATAGAGGAGCTCGGGGCACCTGCAAGCTGCCTCAATATTCTCAGTGAGAAACTCCAGCGGCAGAAGAGCTTCTCAGAGGATGTGATCTCTCACAAGGGGGACCTCCGCTTCATCACCATTTCGGGACAGAAAGTACTGGATGTGGCTAAAGCCTGCGGATTGGCCGACCCGGGGGCTAAAAATGCCCAGCTGCACGTGGATACTTCAGGAACCTGCACTGCTGTCAAGGATAAGCTGGACTCTGCAGCCAGTCGCTACAAAGCACTGCATTCTCAGGTATTGAGTCTGCGGTTGATCAGACTCGTCGTCAGAGGTTGTAGTGGCTTACTCTTACCATATGATGGCAGCATTTGTCTAAACTTTAAAGGAGGCGTCACACTATCTTAGCTGGCATCGTAAAACTATCAGCATTAAAGGAAGTCACAGTTTTCCGTCTTGAATAATTCACTTTTTGTTTAACCTGTGTACTTAATTGTGCGTGATCTGGTCATCTTTAACGTAAGGTACAATTTCACTTTGTTTGTTTTCAGTGCCATCAGCTTGGCAACAGCCTCAAAGATGTGGTTGACAAATACATGAGGTATGAAGACTCATCCGCTGGTCTTCTGAAGTGGCTCAACAGCTCAGAGGAGGAGGCGCGAAGGCATCAGTCGGAGGCCATAGCTGCTGACCCACGAACACTGCAGAAACAGCTGGAGGAGGCCAAGGCAAGGAGCGCTGCATACCGGGGCTGTAGCACTTAGATCTACTCTTGTTTTGAAAATCGATCTAAAAATATATTTGTGTTGAGTCTCCTAATTTCATTCTTGAGACCAACACAAGAAGTATATGAAAATAACCAGACGCCCTCAGTATTGTGTTGCTGGGTAACATTATCATGACAATTTGTACAAGATTTAGCCGATAGTTTCGACCCAACTTGGTACGTTCTCTGTTTTGATGAAGCTTCAAGACGGCTGGTATTTGATCCAGCGATGGTCTTGACTGCACAACTGTTACAAACACTCACTAAGTTTGTTCATTAACCTTCATCAACACAATGTATACTGCCATTAATGTTAGGCTCTAGATGTGAGAAATCAGAGTTTTTTGTCCTCCAGAAGTTACACATACTTTGGGCATTGAAAGGGTAATAAGGTCACCGCACAACAGACCTGCCTCACCATATACAGTGTTTCCACTCACTTAAAAACAACACAGCTATTTATAGCTCAACGTTCAAATTCTAGGCAACACGTGAATAGTTACTTGCAGCTTACATACTCTTGGCTGCAGCTGGCTTGAAAGAGAGAAAGAGACTAATGTTCCACAACATTTCTCTGTAGCGAGGTAGTGACTTCGAACATAGATATACCAAGATAAGAGGCGCGCTGTGAGCCAACTATGCAACGCTGTTTCTTAGCTTTGGTTCTAAATCATGTCGGAAAGATCCTCAGCTCTCCTCTGAGAAAGAAGGGTGTAACCATACCTATTGAATGACTGAAGACATTAGGTCAGAACGGTCTTGTGCACCGTCACTTTGCTGTTTTCACGTTTCAATCCGCCACACTGGTGAAGAATACAGTGTTACAGAATGTATAATGTGCAGACAGAGTTGAAGAGAGGCTTGTGTTAAAGCGAAAAACCGTTTTATTTCTCTGGCCCGTTCTTTCTCACTGATCCACAGGCCCTGCAAAGTCAGACGACTGGACATCAGACTGCTATAGACACGCTGCGCAAAACAGTTGAGTCTTTGATAACATCTGAAGGAGACCTGTTGAGCAATCCAGACGAGATCCAGGAGACAGTAGGTGAGGGAAAGGTCAAAGTAAGGCCACTGATGCTGTGCTGTCTTCATATATTTCAGTGAAGTAGTTGATAATGGCCTTTTTTTATTTTTGTTACCATCATTGACACTAAAATAATGCTTTAGGGATTTAAAGATGTATTTTGGAAGACCTCTGAAATGCTTGGGAATTAACCAGGAGATATTAATAAAGTCTCTTTTTGAACCTTCAACATCTGGTACCTACAATAAGCTGGAAAATGCAGCTTGAAGCTCGTAAATATCTCTCCCATGGTTACATAGATATTCATGCGAAATGCTAGTCATGCAACAGCAGATGATCAGTCGGTAGCTTGCAAAAATGTCAGGAACAACCTACCCAAAGTTGTTCGCCATTGCTTTTCTAAACATTTACAAAATGCATCTTTAAAGTGAAATAGAGCTGTTGTAGTGTCTATGTTGTCTTCCTTCCCCCCATCGTTGGTTTCTTGGCTGACGCTCAAAAAAGCTTTCTGTGCACCGGATCCTATGTGATCTTAATCCTTTTCAAAATGATAGCCTTAACAAAACGCTTATTATTACAAAATACGTCTCTTCTTTTGTTTGAAATGTTTATTTTACAATGTGTCCCAAATTGTGTTAAGCGGTGATTAACTGCAGAGTTTTAAACAGAACCTGATTTGTTTCCACGCACTATAGATGACATAGTGGAGCGGTACGACAACCTGTCTAAGTCCGTAAGTGATCGGAACGAGAAACTGCAGATCACTCTGACTCGCTCTATGAGTGTCCAGGATGGCTTGGACGAGATGATGGGGTGGATGGAGGGAGTGGAGGCCAGTGTGGAGGAAAAAGGAGAAATACCCCTGAACTCTGCCGCCATAGGAGATATCCTCAGCAAAGAGGCAGTATGTATTCCAGCCGTTTGGTCGGCAGTCCAATAGCTGTATGTCTCCTGTCATATTATATGCTGTCAGTTTATAACACACTTTTTGCAACGTCAACTGCACCAAGCGGTCAATTGTTGTTTCTTACCATAGTTTCCTATTCTCTTGATTACACAACCTGTGACATACAGAACTATGCAAAGCGTTTAGCCAACTGAGCCTTTCTGTTGTCCATCCTGCATTTCTTGAAGGCACTTGAGCAGGACATAGCAAGTCGTCAGAGCAGCATCTCAGCCATGAAAGCCAAGGTGAAGAAGTTTGCGGAGACAGCAGATCCCTCCGCCGCTGCCCTTGTGCGGTCGAAGATGGATGCCCTGTCCCAGCGCTTCTCTGACGCCTGTGACAAGCATAAGCAAAAGGTGTCCCGGCTGGAGCAGGTGAAAGGAAAGGTGGAACGGTTTGAGAAGGCCGCAGAGAAAGTCCAGCGGTTTGTCGTGAAGCGCTCACGAGATCTGCAGGAGACAGATGGGCCAGGGAAGAGTTTCAACGAACTGTCTCAGCTAATGCAGGTAATTATACTACTGAATATCTGATTCTGTTTTTGTACATGCACTTGTTATCTCTCTGTAACGTTTTCACTGTCAAAAACATCCCATTAGCGTGTTTAGTTGGATCCTCATACTGCACAGCATGATGAACTATTATGATTTCACTATAGGATACCAAAGCCGAGATGGCTGAACATGCCAGCGATTTGGAGATGCTGCAGACGCTGTCTCAGGAGCTGAGCAATATAAGCCCTGAGGGAAGCAAGGCCCAGATCCAGAGTAAGATGGACGACCTCTCAAATAGCTTCTGTGCCTTCAAAGACACTGTGAGAGAAAAGTAAGTTGGGGCGTGGATGTTAGCATTTTTAGCAGTTG
>OMOT01005366.1:2928-13434 GCA_900312575.1 Acanthochaenus luetkenii
ACACACATTAATGGAATGTGAACGCCTTCTGGTCTCAATCAGGCTGGTAAACAGTTGAGCATGATACCTCTTTTTAAATGAGCCACTAACAGGAGCACAGTGATAGGGCAGCCGCCTCTCTGCAGGATGGAAGGGAGTAGCCTAATGGAAGTGGGATTGCCTTTTTCACCAGCCGGGACCCGTGGCTTTGTCTCTTTGTCCATAATTTACAATTTGCATGTCTACGCCTTCTCCGTAAATTGACACTGGCCTCCATTTTGCATTTTAACACCTCTATTTGGGTTGAGGCAATGGGATCAGTGTGGAAAAACAAACATCCAAACAAATTAAATCAGTCCTACCTCAGCGTAGAGTAACCTTGAAAGCAATCTGTCCAATCACTACAACTGTTTGAGGAGGAATGAGGAATAAATGAGCTGGACGCACCCTCACTATTGTGCCGCCTAATTGGATTAAAACAGCTTTGAGTGTAACAGGCTTTGCCACCTGGGAACCTGCTTGTGCATCAGCAATGGTCAACTGACAAACAAATCAACAGCGAATTGCCTAGCAAGCTATTTCTGACCCATTTGGCAGAACATTGCTTCACAAGTGTGTTTTTATTTGTATTTTTCTTTCATAAAATTTGGTTTGGAGATGCTTTGAATGTTGATAAGTCATGGTTTCATAAATGCATGTTCTGCTTGAGAGTTGACAGAGGTATGCTGTATTAAAATTCTCAAAACACTTTCCATGAAGTCCTCTTTCACAGACAGACATGCACCATCGTGCATATCTGCAGTCACGCACTCAAACACACACACACACACACACGCACACACACACAGTACCCGCAAGCCGAGCCACTTATCACAGTGAAGTGTGTGTCATGTTGGAAGGACAAAGTGGAGGAAGAAATTTATCGGACGCAGAGCTCCGCTCCTCTTGTGCTTTTCCCTTTTCCCTTCGCCCCTCATCCCACTTTCACTCTCTTCTGCCTCTATATATCTTTAGCCATTTAATTAGCTGGAAGGGTAATAAATTCCATGTCTTATGTGCTACTCACACGTTTATTTATTTATCTATCAGCCTTTTAAAGCAGTGCAGAATCCGAGGGCCAGACTCCATTATATGGCAAGTAGCATCTCCAGCCTTTTAAGCCCTGAGTCATTAGTTCATCAACCTGACAGTGTGACAGTGTGACAGCATGAGCGCTGTTGCTTCATGCATGCAAACATTTGTACAAGTACTAAATAGATACTGTACATGTGCATTGTATGCATATGTATTTTTACGCATGTGCGCATTTGTGTGTGTGCGTGCGCATTTGTGTGTGTGTGTGTGTATAAGTGAACACATGGGATTGTGTTCCTTGGGCTTGTGTGGCCAGGTCCTGCCAGATTGTGTCACATTATTTAGGACTCAATGAGTGATCTCATTGCTGGAGGACATATTGTATGTGTTAACCAATGGGGCACCAGAGAGGTCAAGGCACTGGGTGTTCCCCCTTGCTCACTGCTCCTGGACACTGCTCTCTCAGCACCTACACCAGTAATGTTTAATATTACACCACATGCCTGTCAGGGGTTCCGCTTAATCCTTCTCTAATTGAATCAGGTTCGGTTTCTAGTGGTTGTTAGACTTGGGTGGCAGGAGAGTGTATTTGTGTGTGTGTGTGTGTGCATGCGTGGGTATGTGCATGGAGTTAAGCATGCGTACGAGTGTTAAAAACCATTTGCTCTCATCTCTCACCATTAGCCAGATTGGCAGTGCTAAAGTGTGGTGGACCCACTGAGGATGTCCTAATTAAATACTTACAGTGCGGTGAAGTTTAACACGCGGCATGACTTCATTATTGGCCACTCTGGCAAATATCACTGAGCTTTCACTGAGTACAAGAGGCAAGTGTTAACTATTGTGCTTGTTACAATGGCACTGTGATATCTGCTTCAACGGGTGGCTTTGAGAATAAATAATGGTCGAGATTGCAATGAAAATGTACATTTAACTTTGCCTTTTTGCTGCTCCTCTCTTCCCTCTTTGTGAATACTGTATGTGTTTGTGCATGTGCACAATTGTTTGTAGTGTAGTGGACCTAGTGTCAGAACTGTAAGATGTATCGTAACCTCTAAGATTATGAATTTACAAGATTACAAATTTACATAGACTTACAATAGAGACACAGGTATTAGACACGTGTAGCGTAGGTGTAAGGTTGGCGTAATGCCTTTCATTTAGGTGTAATGAACTGTACATGTAGCCGTCACGTAACGTTGGCTTAGAGCGTAAATTATGTTTGCGCCTAGGCCACAGTACATTTATTGTAATAAATAAATGATATACTGTACATGTTTATGTTATAATGCACATGTTCACATGTTTATATCATTGTGTACAAGTTCACAGTCTAACCCCAGGCTCAATAACGGAAATGTCAGATATACTCAAGAATGGTTCACCTAGCTTGCCAAGACCCTAAGGAAAGTTTACATGACCTAATTGAATGTATCCTGATTCATAAATAATTTATTAGCCGATCCTAATGCCATGGAACGCATTGTGTGATGAACACATCCCTCATGTGGACAAAAGTGGGAATTAAAAAAAAGACATGCAGCATGACAAACATATTCATTTGTTTTCATAACTGCTACGGAGATCAAACAAACATGTTTCTTCATTGGGTTTGAATAAACCCCTGCTAGGTAGGCTGCGACAGCCTGCATGCACTGGACTTTCCTAATAGTTGCTTTCATGTCGCACAATATTTGGTAATAATGTAATCAAATTAGGATATCAGAAAATGTCCTTTCCTTTTGGCAGGCTTGGTGAACCTTTCTCAAGTGTCTGGCAGTTTGTATATTGAGCCAAGAGTTATTTTAACAAAGCAAACTTTACTACGTAGATCAATATCAAAGTGGCCATATGCTCTCATGCAATTTTCTTTTTTTTTTGGCGTACAGCGTAGTGATTCTTGCAGCTTTATTCTGGACCAGTTGTAATATTAAATTATATATTAAAGTCTTGACTTAGGTCAACTGACAGATTGACAGACTTCTCCCCATCATTTTGAACTGGTTTGATGGTTAATCTGCTGTCTAGTACCAAAGCAGAAATTATTGTTCATTCAATAAAAAAAGCAGTTCATCATACAAAAAACTAAAGGAATGATGCTGTAAATACAGTAAATAAAGTATTTTGCAGTAAATTTAAAATAAACCAATATACAATATATAAAAGAAACCAAAAAAACAATATACTAAAACGTGCAAACTCTATGTAATGTAAAAAAACAAAAACTCAAAGCAACTGCTCATTTTTGGAAATCAGTTCTGTTCTCAAATCAGTTCTTATCAATTTCCATCTGCTGTCTTTCTCTTCTGTTTGCCTCCATGTCTCAACAACACCAACTCACTGCTGCTCTCTTTCATACTTGATTATGGACTGATTGTCAAAGACGGTTCTATTATTTTTTCAATGGGGTGGCCAAGGGGGTCCAATAAGTGCTTGGGG
Source organism: Acanthochaenus luetkenii (assembly GCA_900312575.1). Classification (NCBI taxonomy): domain Eukaryota; kingdom Metazoa; phylum Chordata; class Actinopteri; order Beryciformes; family Stephanoberycidae; genus Acanthochaenus; species Acanthochaenus luetkenii. Next base: position 6,421 of record OMOT01005366.1, read on the forward strand.
GTGGCATCTACAATCATAGTTGAGGGCCGGGCTTGGCATTGAGGTGGTCACGTGGCTCTCCAGAGCGCTTCAACATCTCTGTATTTTTAATTACTATAACAAATATTGACTGAATGGCTCAATTTCAATATTTGTTATTCTAATTAAAAATACCTAGACACTACATTTGAATTACAAACACAAATCATCTTATATAGAAATAACAAGTACAGTTATGTACAATATTCAATTGTATTTTTCCTTTAAACCTGACAGGATTGATAAACTCAATGTACTGCATGATTGTCTGTTTGCAATTAAAGACTGGATGGCTTGTAACTTTCTTCAGCTGAATGCGGATAAGACTGAAGTTCTCATTATTGCTCCTGATAATATTGTTTCTAAGGTTGCTAATTCTATTGGGTCCCTAAACCCTAATGTGCGCTCAAACTTGAGAAATATTGGTGTTATCTTTGACCAGGCTGTGCACCTTGAAGCTCATTAAGTCCCTGTCCCGTACTTGTTTTTATCATCTTAGAAACATTGTGAAACTAGGCCTTTTGTATCCCATGCACAGTTGGGGATGATTATTCATGCTTTTATATCATTACGCCTAGACACTTTTCACCTGCCTCAGCAAATCATCTCTGGACCGTCTACAATTGGTCCAGAATGCTTCTGCCAGGCTGTTGACTAGGTCCAGGAGGACATGTCACATTACTTCTATCTTGGCTTCCTTGCACTGGCTTCCAGAAATGCGCCTTAGAAGAGCATAATTTGTCGCTTCTCCATGTTTATTGGCAAAATGTGTTACACATTTGTCCATATCAAGAGATTTTGCCCTCCTGGCCTCAATGCAAATAATTCCCTGGTTGTCCAGATGGTCATATCCCATAGTTGACCTCAGGTGATTATTTATTAGTTTCAGTGCAGAGAAGCTTCTCTCACATAAGGCATTACTGACAAAAGTCTGATCAATCTGGGCGAGCAGGCCCCGTGCCTCAACTGCCCTGTCTCCACTGCTCTCCTGAGTTATGTTCTGCAGAACACGTAGGACTGCGGGTAGTCTATCCATCAAATTACGGCAGGCCAACTGTCTACAAGCCCACCTTGTGTCATTTAGACGCTGGAGTTCCCTAGGCTGCTGACTCGTACATGGCCTTCTGAACCCTCAACCACTTCTGGTGTACATATGAGCCAGACATATACATCTAAAGTCACTGAAGCACAGACAAAAAGCTATCTGCCTCTGGCACAGATTTAACAGTGTCCACCAGGTTTAGACAATGTGCCTCCTCCTGTATGCGAGTGGAGACACCAGAGTGTCTTATGCATCAAAAATGACCTACAATCTAAAAATAATATGGGTTAGCTTGACACAGCACAGGTATAGCCACATCATATCACCTTGTGTTTCGTGACAAAATAATATAACATACTGTAGTTGAAAATAGTTACAATATAAAACATGTAAGCTAACTATCACTTTGTGTGAATAAAATAACTGAGCAGAGTGAGTGATCCTATAAGAACTGGGATATAGTCTAATGATTAACTCCTTTGCATACCATTAGATCCAGTGGGAGCATATGACTGGATGTAGCTGGTTGGGGCTCAGTGTTCCTCTCCTCTAGGGCTGCAGCATCAACATCACTCTGTGTCCTCAGAAGTTGTATCTCTGGTATCATCATTTGACAAATCATGTTACCTGATCTTTCTGCTCTGGCTATAATCACTACCTTGATCGATACATGACCAGTAGTTATTGCCTTAATATTCCACAGAGCACAGCCTAGTTTTTCTTACGGAAATGATACAATAACACAAATTTAGCTAAACAGGCTAAAGTTCCACATAACTGTGATTTGAAACACACGTCAAGTGTTTTAGCTACTTTCTGTGTTTCTGTGTTCAGTGTTCTCACCTGATGGTCTCTCTATTCTGCTCTGTATTTGCCCCTGGCTGCTTCACCTGTTGACCTACAGCTGGTAGGGTCACAGCTCATCTTCACCCGGTCTGGGTTCAATTGTTTGAACCTGGCCCAACTGTCTGGCATGGCTTCTTCTTTGTGTAGAGTTTCTCAATGCTTTAGACATATCATATTCCTAAAACAAACATTAAGAGTCATCATATCATGCAGAAACGTTTTCCTTAATGATTAAGACCAAACCAAAATTAAATGGTGTTAGGTAATGAATAAATAAATAATTTACATTACTGTACATATCACTAGCAACAACAATAGTACATTAAAACTACTGTTGTTGAAATATTTCTTTAACATTTTCAGGTCAACACACTTTCATTACTTAATTGCTGAGCTAATAGGTTATCTTATTTGCTATTGACAACATTTAGGGTAAACTGTATAAATAAAATGTCAGCTGACATGATGGGCAAATGAGAAACGTTAGCTTCCTTTCCACAGTGAACACATGGAACGGCATCCATTTCTGGGTGACGTACATGTATATATATTTGAAAAGCTAAACTTAAGCAACTTTTACCTGTATATGTCTGGCTCATATGTACACCAGAAGTGGTTGGAGGTTCAGAAGGCCATGTACGAGGGTCAGCAGCCTAGGGTACTCCAGCATCTAAGCGACACAAGGTGGGCATTTAGACAGTTGGCCTGCCGTAAGTTGATGGATAGACTATCCGCAGTCCTACGTGTTCTGCAGAAGACAACTCAGGAGAGCAGTGGAGACAGGGCAGTTGAGGCACGGGGCCTGCTCGCCCAGATTGATCTGACTTTTGTAGGACTACTAGTAACATTCCGAAAAATATGAACAGACACAAAGTTCTTATCAGGTATGCTGCATTTACCATTGCTTGATCTGGCAAGTTGAACTTGTTGATAGACAACTGGATACACTGCAGCATTATAGAAATGATGAAGCTGCTTTTCAAGAGCTCTAGAGTGAGGTGGATAGCACTGCCCAAAAATGCAACATAAGCATGGACGATGTACAAAAGAGACAGCAGAAGACAAGTTCTAGATTGCATGTCTCTAATCACGTCCACAGTGGGTTGGCGTAGGAATGAACCATTTGATTCGGATAGCTTTCCACAACGTATCGTCTACCCCATGTTAGATTGTATGATCAGTGAGTTACAGAGGCAATTCTCAAAGCAGAACTTAAAAGTAAAAGACAAACAGAAACAGAAACAGAATCAAGTACAAGACAAACAAAATCAATTTAGCAAGCCATAGCCCTAACTATTCTACAAGGCCTAAATTACCTAAGCATAAGCATATGATGTTAATTTGGAAGATGTTAAATATTAAGTCCATCAAGTCAAGAGGCTATTGGAAAGAAAAGTAAAAATGGAATGGTAAAGCCATCAACACTTGAGTTTGTAGTTCTTCTGGAGCCTTTCAAATATGTATTCTATTAACTATTCAGGCTTTCCAAGATAGCAATCGTAACACCTGTCAGTAGTGCCTTATGTGAGAGAAGCTTCTGTGCACTGAAACTAATAAAGAATCACCTGAGGTCAACTATGGGATATGACCATCTGGGCAATGTGGGAATTCTTAGTATTGAGGAAAGGAGGGCAAAATCTCTTGATATGGGTGAATTTGTAACTCATTTCGCCAATAAACATGGAAATCGACGAATATTGCTCTTCTAAGCTGCCTTTTTGCTTGAGGGACAGTGCCAATGCAACTCTACTACATATGGGGGGGGGGTTGTATATAAGATATCCATTTGTAAATGATGTTGTGACACACTCAGGAGTGTTGAGAGTGTTCACCAGTCTGCAAATAATAAACTCACTGTCCACACACAGTTTTATTGACTGCAATGGAGAGGGAAAGGGTTAGTGGCAAGCAGTTCTCACGTTCCGTTAATCCAATACAAAAGACAAAATCCAGAGTCAGGTTCTCATACGGTCCAGGGGTCGTGGCAGCGGGAGGGTAGCCAGACAGGTGGGGGTCGTTCACAGGGCGGGCTCTCGGACAGGCAGAGCAGTAGCACGCATCTATCTATCTATCTATCTATCTATCTATCTATCTATCTATCTATCTATCTCTAAAGTCCATTTATGCAGATATATAACGTCAAATTCAGATGTCTCTCTCTCTCTCTCTCTCTCTCTCTCTCCAGCTGGCTTCAGGAAACGAGGCACAGGTGCCGCGATTGCGGCGGAACGCCATATATGGGCCTGAGCGTCCACACCGGGAAAGGGACATACTGGTGGTTCAGCACTTCCCCTCTCTGTCTCCGCCAGCTGCCACAGCGTATAATGGATATTATAATGGGTGAAAGAGCCTATTTCTCTATTTGCTCATAATCCTGTCTGTGTGTCTTGTAAGACGATATGCAGTGTATCTGCCAAAAATTGCTCAAACTGAAAGGTGTATGTCTATTCAACTTGCAAAAGCAAACACATATTTAAGTCATGGGTACAATCCCTCTAGTATGCTAGACATAGATTTGTGAATCCATGACTGACTATTGTACATTCAAGCTGAAAGCTAATACAATTCATCTTATTTTCATATACCCACCTGTTTTTCAGGGTGTTGACTGACTGTCTATATAAGATGATAACGTGATTTTAATATAATAATAATGAGCCATTCAGTCAATATTTGTTATTGTAAATAAAACTGGTTCTCTAGAACTTTGGCTGAATTCAAATGTCATACTGTGCATGTGCGTGCATGTACAACGTGCCATTGTGTGTGTCTATGTCTGCATGAACGTGTGTATGCATATTGGCGAGCTGCTCGAGTGCTTGACGGAGGGCCATTACATTCTCGTTAGTTCAGCCCCAGTGCTCTGGGTCTGGTGCACAACTGCCCTCGCTCCCCGAACACAGGCAGAATCAGGTTTCTACTCCCTAAATATCCCATTGTCCCGCTCTCCCACGTCCATCTCTCCCTCTGCTCTCCCCTATGTCCACCCCAGTCTGTGTCTTATGTTCACTTTCTCTCTCTGGTCTCTTCATTTTTTCTCCCCAGAGCATGTTCAGCAACACCTTCCCTGCAAGCATGTGACGGATGGCGATGCACAGGAGGTGGCCATCCCCTTCAGGTTACATGGCATGCAGATTCAACATCAACTCAAATGAGCACGTGTTCACACTATGATATTATGTAACTGTAAAAAAATACAAATAATCATATTAAAACAGATATTTAAGTCCCGATTTAGCAAAAACGCTGCAGGTAGCAGCTACGGATGTCGTCCCAACTTTCATTTTGGTATTTATGTGGGTTTTTAATGTTGGTGCAAACCATTGTATCCATCTATTCAATGTCAAAATGTTTGCAGGGTTGCTTCAAAATCATTCAGTAACAGAGATTAACTTGGAACTGCCCAGTACATCCATCGTTTTCTAATGTTGGCCACTGGACAGCACCACTAAACTCCTTGCCCAAGGGCACCTTGACAGTTGTTGTTGAGGGAGGGGAGAACAGGCATTTTGCCATGTCTCCACCCTAGGTACACATAAAAATGCTCCAAGTATGCAAATCTATGCACCTCAGACTGCAGACTATTGTTTGTTCATGCTTCTTTCCTTAACAGATCCCACTGAAACAGTTAAGACTGACGTCTAATTACAACATCCTGAACCTTGCTATATCATACGGGGCCAGTTACCCATCTGTGCTATGCATTTAAACTGTATGTCTTTGTATAGTATATATAATCAGCCCCAGCACTATTTTCCTCAGCACCTCACATTTCCACCCATCTCATGAGTTTGTCTTTTTCGCTGTACCTCAAAAGGTTTCCCTTTATACCTCCCTGTGCTCCATTCCATCCTCTCTACTTTATCTCGGCATTAAAGGCAGGTAGTTAAAAACCAAGGTGCTATGTATCAGCTGCCAGACGGAACATAAAGGCAAATGCTGTTTAAACAAAAACAGTTGTTATGTTACATCCCTAGGACTATTTAGGAAAGAAGAACTGATGTAGGATCACTGGTCAAGTCATACAACCTCAGAAACCTGAGAGGAAACCTAGCATCAGATCAGCAATACGATATCTTATTAATAGGCCCTGGTGATTCTACTCAAGCCCTGGCATCTTTCCTGGAGTTGAATCAAAATAACAACAAACACACAGCAGTTCAAAGTATATAAACGTTGAAACAGTTTCCTGGTTGGGGTTTTTGTGGAGGAAAGTCAATGTGGGGCTGCTGTGTATCGCTTTGCTTGGAGTGGAGGAGGATAATGCATTGTCACACTGCGATGATTAGCGTCAGTGAGTCAGACATAGAATAAGAGTGTTATTCACCTATGGGCAGCATCCCCTCCAAGTGCTCTTCCCTGAACAGCAGACAAATGAAGACACAGACATACACACACACCATCACAAGTACACGAATGGAGAGGCAAAGGGAGGAATATACACACACAGACAGACAAGGAGACACACACACTGACAAACACATACTGTACATCTCCCGCTGCTCTAGCATTCACTCTATTCTCATTCAAATTCTGAGGCAAGCAGGCACTTAGATTTGCTCTTTCTATCGCCTGAAATAGATTTACCTCAGCAGCCAGTGGAGAAGCTTTATCTTAATGAAATCTATCCCTGCTACCTATCTCAGCTCCACATCTTAAACAAGCAGCCTGATACCAAACCATAGTACCGCTGATGTTTCTGTGTTTGTGTTTGTTTTTGTGTGTTCAGAAAGAGAGCGATAGAGAGAGAGAGAGAAATCATGTAACCTAACATTAATCACCCTTACTGATGACTGCGCTATTTATGTAGATGAGTCACAGACATGTAATGCTTCCTTTTGATTGATTTATTCCAGATTTAAAAAGCAGACTCTGATTAGGCACTTACTGTGTGTGTGTGTGTTTGTGTGTGTGTGTGTGTGTGTGTGTGCCTTTTCAGGCCCCATACATAATTCAAGCATGGAAAACATCTTTAATCTCAATTTCACCCCAACCCCCTCTAAGTCTGTTCATTTCCGTATTTAGGGTCAAGGAAGCATGATTATGTTTATGTAAAGGTGAGTTTGGCTATCGTGTGTGTTTATATGTCTGTGTGTGTGTGTGTGTGT
>OMOT01005380.1:6238-19506 GCA_900312575.1 Acanthochaenus luetkenii
TGTGTGTGTGTGTGTGTGTGTGTGTGTGTGTGTGTGTGTGTGTGTGTGAACAGCTTCTTTGTCCCGACAACTCACAGCATGCCGCAGGCCTCCTGCAGGACGTGCACCGCCTCCACCACCTTCCCCATGACGAGGTGCTTCTTGCCGGTACCGACCATCTTGTTCGCCTCTTCCATGTTAACTTAAGCTGGGCGACAACAAATAATTATTCAACTGCAACTTCCTGGCAAAAAAACACCACAAGTTCAGCCTGTACTTCTCACTCCCCCCCCCACGAGTTACACGTCACGACCACGTCCCGCATTGTCCCGCACTGTCCCGCACTGTCCCGCACTGTCCGGTGCAGAGTAACGACATACCTGGCACGTGGAGAAATAACCGCTGAGGGAAAGTTTCGTTTAAAAAGCGTTCAGCAATCGTCTTCGCCAAACCGCTCGAGTACCGCTGCTCAAACACACTGCTCCGTTGTTTCAATTTGGCGCGAAATATGATACCTTTTCCGGTCAATTTCCGGGGGAAACAGCGCGGGAGATGGTCTTAAAGGCACAGTATGGAGTAAACTGGAAAAGAATGGCACTGAATGGCAGACACTGGGCTCGCTGCAAGCGGCTGGAATTATAACCAGACATTTTAATATACTAAATTGAGTTCAGCTGACGTGAAGTGAAGAATAACTCCTGAAAAGGGGAACAATATTGAACTTGTGTTTCATAGTCAAAGTCATAGTCAAAGTGTTTTACAATTGCTGTTGTTAAACATGAAATGAAGAGAGAAGTCTGATCTTTGCCAGTTTATTTAATACTAATTAGGCTTTCAAATATAATGTTTTGATGTTCGCATTTACTAATTTTCACTGTAGAAATCACAAAGATTCCCTCTTTTCATGTCCACTAGACTTTCTGAAGTATCAGTCACAGGATACTAGCCTTTGTGTTACTTGGTATCGGCCATCTCTTATTTTCCACGTGTTGTTGCCTACCTGGAAAGTCTCTCTACCAGTGCGTACACACCTTTGCTTTGTGAACCACACGTGACAGTGGGTGCGCTCCTTTTGGAACAGCGGGGGAACCTCCCGAGCGCAGAGGAGGAGCATAGGCTAGCACTTAAATAGAGGGGGGAAAGAACTTAAACAAATAACACAACATATCTACAATTAAATCAGTATCGTCCGTGAACGACCCACCTCTGTCCTGCACCTCTCCCTCTGAAGCACCAGCACTGGAAGGTCTATTATATCCACCTCTGAACAGGAAAAAAGAGCACAACTTAGTTTTCAATTGACTGTACCTTGTACTTTATAATAGCAAATCCAACACTTTACAATGAGTTGACTCATATCTCCATCTTACAAAAGGATGTTCTTGTGAAGCAGCGAAGAGCGCCAGCCGGGAAAAAGGCCACGGTAAGCAGAGAGAGAAGGAAAGAGAGAGATGCATTGAGGGTGTGTGTGTGCTGTCATCTCCTGCTGTGAGGGACAGTGATTGTCGAGCCCCTCTGAGCTGCTCCTGCTGAGTCCACTGTCAAGACAAGCCTGGACTTGGCATCCAATCAAGCTCACACTGAGACCATTACTCTTAGCTTCCCCCTGAAGTTGTCATCATTTAGAGACACTGCTGTCATAGCACTATTTCCCCACTGACAAGTACCAACGTGAGACACCACAGTTCCCAGTTTCACCACAATTTAGTTTAGCAGCGTCAGCGTACGTGAAAATAGTCGGATTGGGTACATTTTTATTTTATTCTGTTATTACCTGCACAAGCCTACATCACTATTCATAAGACGGTATATCATATTTTTCGTATTATGCTGTCACGTATTTTCTTATCCACTGGCAAAGGGGAAAATACATTTGCATTACAAAAACCCCAAAATGCTGCATGTATTTACAGGCATGATGGTGACGCAACAGATGATGGACACAAAAGCCCTTCAAGCATCCAGTTGCTTTGGAATTGGTGGTGGAGCAGATGCACTAATTATGGGTGAATTTTGAATCAGGAGATGAACACGTTTGATCGCCAGCCCACCGCCGTGCTTCTAACAGGAGGTTATTGTGTGTCCCCCTCTTATCTGGCCCTTCATGTGGTGCCCATGGCAACAACATAGAAAAACATCACTCTGCGACAGCGGAGAAAGGTGGAGGGACTGTTAGAGCAGACAGCAGCTTCTGTCTGTCTAGGTTACAAAGACCTAGGTGAACAAATAATCAGTCACATTCTCTGGAACAGAAGAACAGGTTTCCTTCACATATTTGGTAATTTAATCTTGTGATGTTTTGACAACATATAGCTCATTTTCCACAACCAACATTTGTCAGAAATCTACATAAATAATATCTCTGGTAATGTTTTGGCTATCAGGTGGGACTTCTTCTATGATCCGGAATTTGGCAGGGGTCATTAAAGGTTATAAGAAAGGATAATTCCTTCTAGTTGTAAATGACATCTAACACAAAACTGTCCTGAGTCCGACAAGCCGCCTGTCATGCCGACAGATATAAACGATTAAACATCTCAATGCAAAGTGGGGATCAATAGATACAGATGATCAAAATACAGCCAATCAGGAAATGGGGAGGGGCTTACGTGACTTCACCAATCGATAGGAAACTATTTCCCGAGTCCGACGAACCATCACTCATGTCAATGACTTTGGGATCAATAGGTATAGATGATGAAAAACAGCACACATTTTGTTCACATTTTTGGGACCGACAGACCAAATAATACAAGCTGCTGGTCGCAGCTAAAAACATTGTGAAAAAATGTCCAGGATATTCCCAAACCTTTTTCAATATGTATTGTACAAACGTCTCCAGGCCTGGAAAACACAATTCCAGAACTTTTTCCAGAGCTGTTGTTATTGATGCTTGTTTTACTGGAGCTAAACAGGGAGTAAAATGTGTACGAATTATTCTTTGTGAGCGATACCTGCCATTGTTTAATACATGGCGCATGGGTGTATTTCCTTCAGCCCAGTCGTTGGGTAAATACGCAGTGAGGAGGAAGTGACACTGAAAAATACCTTCTGCAGCCAACAGAATAAGTACTAAATGTTGCAACAGTGCACCACCCTATACAGATATAACATACTAAGGTAGCAGCATGGAAGGTGACCAGCCCATTCCTCTCTGTACTTTACCCGCTGCTTAAACAGAGCAATAGAAATACACGGTGAAGAGAAGATGGGACTGCCATGGGCAATAATTAAATACACATTTATTTGCCCTGTAAAATAAAGGTTGTAAAAAAATAAATACTGCTCTGAGTCAGAACTGAACCAACACTATATAATACACAGACAGACCCGACAAACCACCAACGTGCCTCTGAAAAACACAATATTTGTCATTTTCCTTCCATTCTACATAAATAAATAGAATAGAATAGAGTATATTGAGTAGTTATACAACAATACAAAAACACTCGTTTTCACGTTTCGAGAAATTGCTCTCCCTATTTTTTCAATGACGTGTGTGTGGTGACAATCAAACAATCTGAAGCCCTGTTAGTAACGGCCGGATTCTGCAGTACAAACAGTGTGGGACCACTGAGCAACCGTGAGGTGGGAGAGGAAGTGGATGCCATGAAGGGATTGTTCAACAAGACATAACAACGTTTGGGTTGGTAGCACGGCGCTGTGCGGGTCTGTCAGCGGTTTGATCCCAGCTGGGACACTCGGAGCAGGAGTGAACTCCCCATCATCACTATACCAGTGAGGGGTTGTATTAGCAGCCTCACGGTGGGCTGTCAGGGGAATAGTACACTCTGCCTCTAATATCATGACAGTGTGCTGGCTCCACTTCCCCAGAGAGGTCTGGGTCATATGATGAAACCTCGTGACTCCGTGACCCCTGCTTAGCTTGGATTAGGAGGACTGGGAGAACAACAACCTGGACCAAGAGATCCTGATCTTTTGAGATTCACACGAATCCACCTGACACTAAAAGCAGCACAAAAGTAGTAGTATTAACTCGCGCTTCCGGTTTGTTCTGGACGCCTCCTCGCGTGCCTCTTCATCCTGACTCGTGGTTTCACCCGAGTGGGAGAGAAATGTGCAAAGTCATGCTAGACCAGACATCCTCCTGACTGACTGACTCAAGAGGGCCGTGGCCGCCTTCTGACTTGTGTTATCGCGAGATGTGAGCCGGCGTGATTGAATGACTGAACAGGGCCGTGGCCGCCTTCTGACTTGTGTTATCGCGAGACGTGAGCCGGCGTATAAAGCCACCCAAAGAGCGTGTTATCCCCCGCACTCTCCTCTCTCCGACTGCCGCGGCGTGAACACAGCAGAGGTACGTTACACTTGTATTGTGTTTGATACGGGCGTCGTGGTTTGGCTCATTGACGCGTCCGCGTTGTAGGTGCGTTAGTTTCAAACGCCACAAAGTCGGCTTGTTCACCTAAATGAACGGTCAGTACTTAACGTTACTACTCAAAAGTGACACATTTGTGGTCCAAAGTGAAGCACGCTCGAGTGCAGCGGCTTCACCGGGACTAACGAACTCGGGTGGCCGGGTGAGGCAAGAAACCCTCGAAGAAGAGTGATGGTAGGAGTCCGTGGCTTGTCCCTCGGGGAGGAAGTGGGAGTTGGTGCATCACTTTCAGTTATGCTTCTGGAATAAAGGGTGAGGTTTGGGCTTAGCGTCGGCCCTGACGGAAAAACCACAGTAATGATCCTGTAGTTTACATATGGCGACATGCGGTGTATCTATATACTCTATAGTGAGTTAATAGTGACGTCTTCGTAGTTTAAAAAAATAGATATCTCCTGGTGTCACGAATACTCTTGTACAGTAATATCCCTAATAGGGACATAACGTTTTTCCTTGTCCAGTAAGTAAACCAGCTCGTAATGTAAATAGTCTCTAATAGTTTCTCAGAGATTGTGTGTCCGTCCTCGTCAGACTGAAGATGGCTGCAGGCAACGCGCGCATTGGGAAGCTGGCCCCGGACTTCACAGCCAAAGCGGTGATGCCAGACGGACAGTTCAAGGACCTGAAGCTCTCGGACTACCGAGGTAAAGCTCACACGGTGCGGCGTGGTCCCGTGCTGAACAGGCCACGTTTACACTACTGCAGGAAGGACATGAAACGAAAATTGTCTGTCTTTGTTTTTTTGAGATGAAGTGTGTTTTTGTTTTGGTGCAGGGAAGTATGTTGTCTTTTTCTTCTATCCCCTGGACTTCACCTTTGTGTGTCCGACTGAGATCATCGCTTTCAGTGACGCGGCCGAGGACTTCAGGAAGATCGGTTGTGAGATCATCGCCGCCTCAGTCGACTCCCACTTCTCCCATTTTGCGTGGTAGGTATTGGGCTTTGGATTTGAAACGCCCGCGCAGAACTGCGCGTGTTCACTGTTGACCAACTAATATCCTTTCTGTGTGTGTGTCCTCTCAGGACCAACACACCCCGTAAGCAGGGCGGTCTGGGTGCCATGAAGATTCCCCTGGTAGCCGACACACGCCGCACCATCTCCACGGACTACGGCGTGCTGAAAGAGGACGAGGGCATCGCCTTCAGGTGGGGAAGATCACCTAGTGCTCTTTGCGCACTGGATGTGTGTGTGGGCGCTCGTAAACCACTCATTAACTTGATTTCAGAGGGCTGTTCATCATTGATGACAAGGGCATCCTGAGGCAGATCACCATCAACGACCTCCCAGTCGGACGCTCCGTCGACGAGACCTTGCGTTTGGTCCAAGCCTTTCAGTTCACCGACAAGCACGGAGAAGGTAGGCTGCTACTGCGTCCTCTGATATTGCAGTTCTATGGCACTGCTAAAAAAATGCAATGACGCAACCACACAAAGCTACATAGTCGACTATACTGTGCTCGACTGCATTAAACCAGTTCTCATTGAACTAGTCTGCTCGTCTGTTAACCTTGAGTGCCCACAGGACAGCAGTATTTTAGTTTGGAGTCTGGATTAAACTGATTTCACAAAGTCTTTGTATTGTGGGACTGTTGTCATTTAAACGCTCTTTTATATTGATACCTTGCTCTCCAAACTGTTGCGCTGTCCACATGACCCAAACGTGAGTCTACTGGTAATCAAACTCTTGTAATACGCACCTTACTGTCATGACTCATTTGGTTCCAAGATGGTTTGAAGCAACTGGCTGTTCAGAGAGACCAGTTTATGCCATATTTATCAGAGGGCAAAGGCCATATAGGCTCACTCGGGTTCAAAGGTGAAAGATAGTGGTGGGGAGGTAAAGTTGAGAAATGGTTGTGGGTCAGTTAAGCATAGTTTGGCATGTACAAATCTTACTTTGAAAATAATTAATTCTGCTATATTTAACGGCGGTATCGAATAAAAGGATCGGTTCAAGAATGTCAACCAGCATTGGGATTGAAAAATGTACGAGACATAGCCCTAATTTAAACCAGGCCAATTGGGCTCATGGTATATGTGGTTTGTCTTTACTGCACCATCTACTGGACTAGGACTCACTGTAGGCTTGTCTTTCAGTCTGCCCCGCCGGCTGGAAACCAGGAAGTGACACCATCAAGCCTGACGTCCAGAAGAGTAAAGAGTTCTTCTCCAAGCAGCAATAAGGCCACAGCCAGAGTCTGCAGCCTACTGTAGGAGATGACATTTCCAGAGAACAATATTTAAGCCAGTCAGTCAACCACTGTGCCTATGGAAGTGGATTTAAAAAAAAAAAAAGCGTATATATTTTATAGCCAATGCCTGTGTTGTCTATTTTCTGCTGAGTGGATATTGTGACCAAAGAATATAAATGTGTAACTATGTTTAAGCTATTGTGTCTGTCTGAGCTAAATATATAGTTGTGCTACATCCTTCTTTGTTGCTGTAAGATGAAGACAAGGACCCCAGAACAATGGCTGAGTATCTATAAACATGACTGAAACCATTTAATTGGCTTGAAGCAACAGATGCCTCTTCATTGTGTTTTCATCTAAATAAACAATACATGTGTATATATAGCTCACGGTCTCTCCTGCTATTACACAAGAAACACATTTGCTCCAAACATCACCGATGAGATGTTAAGGTTGTATCGAACGGTTAGTTTCCTAGATATTTTCTAATCAATTTAATCTACACCAGCTGATTGTATTTCACTGTACTTAAAAGTGGGGGGGAAAACCATTTAATATGTTTAAAAAACAATTATTTAGAAATTTACTCGACTAATTTAAACAATTTGATCTGCTTAGTTCATACATTTTGCCCATATAATGTCCTTAAAACAAGACATTGCTCTTCCACTTATAAACTAAATGTTGGCTGCTTTTGTTCCCCCATCTTGACTTAACACATTTGCATTCCAGAGGCTTGGGTGAGCTCATTTATTTTATTGCATTACTACTAATCTTTTTTTTATATTAACATTTTGGGCGGGAATGAGAGTAGGAGGTCTGGCAACCCTACCTCCGAAATTTGAGTAGGTACACTGACTTAAGTTAACCTTTTCTAGATCGAAATAGGCGTATTCAAAAGAAATTAAACTAATGCGACAAGAATATTATTATCAAAGCTACAGCGTTGTTGAGTAACGCGTGTTGACATTAGCTTACGGACTTCGCCTTATCGTCTTCGTTGTCTTTTTCTTAAGCTAGCTTACTTGTCAGTTACTAAGCTAACCGTCTCCACCAGACTAACATGGCCGCGGTGAAGATGTGCGTCAGGAAGACCAAGGAGGACACCGCCGAGGTTTGATACCACCCTGTACCTGATGTTGACATGAGTATCAGTTGACTTACCGACCCCGTTTGTTTGGGAGCCATTAGCTTGTAACATTAGCTTTCTCAGTGACACTTGTATTGTTTTTTACCGAGTCCGATTTGGAGGGCCCTCGGTTGTTCAGTCCGGTTACGCCATCGTGTGGCCTTCGGAAGTCCTGAGGGGATCCATGTAAGAGGTTCGCTCCCGTCAAGCACTGTCTGTTTTGTGTTATGTTGGAAGTGGACTAGTTTGTTCCTGAGCGACCTGAAAACCGAGCAAGAGTCCCTGGTCTTCGTCAAGAGAATGATGGCCCTGGCGGTCTCCTCCATCACCTACCTCCGGGGGATCTTCCCGGAGGACGCCTACAAAGCTCGATACCTGGAAGGTGAGTTTCCCCAAAGCTGGTGGTAGTAGGGTTCCTGGAATATCATGGCATTTTGATAGGCGTGTTCCAGACAGGGAAAGTCGGGGAAAGTCATTGAATATCAGGGAATTTGACAAATGGGCCACGTTAGAGAAAGTATTTCACAGCACGTTTCACACATTCATTGCATTAGACAGTGGTTTTCATCAGTTTTTCTCCAAAGCAAGCCCAACTGTAGTGGTTACCACCGCTGCTGACCATTTTAGAAAAACATTAAACCATGGAAGCGCTCCAGCGTAGTTCTGGGAAAGTTGGAATATTACACCAGTGCCATGGTTGAACCCCTGTGATAGTCATAAGAATAAGGACATGTATTGTTATTTCTAAATCCCCTTTTTGTGTCATTCGTTCTTTGCCATTTCACCAGATTTATGCATCAAAGTTTTGCGAGAGGACTGCAACACACCAGGTGCCTGCAAAGTTGTGAAATGGTATGTGTCATAGATGCTACCAGAACATGACATTAGTCAGGGTCTGATTGTTTTGCCCACTGGCCAGCTCATCCGCAAATTCACCTTACCCAATTTACCAGCCAAGCACATTTTTAGCATAGATAACCAGCAAACAGTAAAACATGAACCAGCACTTGGGCGGTGGCTGAAGGGAACTCCCCGCCCCGATTAACGCTTTCAACCTGTCAAATTGTTTTTGTCCAGGATGATGGGCTGCTTTGATGCATTAGAGAGGCAATATGTAAGTTCATGGAATATCTTCAGTGTTTTTGTCTGAATTCGTATCATTTCATTAGGCCTGCCTGGGGTCATTTTGATCACTAATGCCACTACTTTTATTTGTGCCATTTTTCAATGTTGTCTTCTAACAGCTCCAGATTGTGTTCATTGGGGTGAGTAAAGCAAATCAAATCAACACAGCAACCTCTGTATTTAACACATTGATAACATGGAACAGACGGAAAAGTCACCAACAATGACAGAGGGGTATGTGATGGTGAACGCTACAGATGGCCTCTGCTCGCTCCGGCTAGAAATTAGTTTTGGTTACCTGCTGGCTTATGTCAAATAAGTATGTTGTTGCATTCTAGGTCCACACCAATCCGGATGACGCTAATGTAAGTTCTCTCCTGAAATACTGACACATTTGATGTAACGATCACAAACGGAAACACACTGTTGGCTTATATTTTGTCCAGTCATAATCTAGGTTGCACCCTGACCAATATCAAGAGGCATTTAGATCTCCTCTTCTCTCTTTGCAGTGCATTATTGAGTCCTACCAGTTCAAATTCAAATACACAGAGAAGGGACCACAGATGGACATACTGAGGTGAATACTGTTAATAACAGACAAACTGTGTTACACAAAGAGGAAGAAGAGAGCTTTGTTTGCATTTGAGATTCACTTGAGCCACAACCAGGTGGACATTTTAACTATGGCTTTTTCAGAGCCAAACAAATGAAAGGTAGACTGTGGCGTCGCCATTTCTTCCTTTTTCCATGGATAGTCACATATTGCTCCTCTGACACAGCGTGCTAAAGCTCCAGGAGGGATCTTGGAGGGCTTTTCTAGACGGGGCTCTTGATCTTCACAAACTTCATAGAAACAATTTTTATTTTTATTTTATTGGCTGGGTTGGTGGTAAAATAACCTCCATGGACCTTTACCACAGGAAGAAGAATGTAGAGATACGGGTGACAATGGAGGACACTAAGAAGGCCTCAGTGCTCCTCATCAGGAAGCTCTTCCTGCTCATGCAGAACCTGGGCGCCCTCCCCAACAATGTCTGCCTCACCATGAAGCTCTACTATTATGATGACAGTAAGACATATTCCCATTAACGTGTCTCAGCCAAACAAAGTG
Source organism: Acanthochaenus luetkenii (assembly GCA_900312575.1). Lineage (NCBI taxonomy): Eukaryota > Metazoa > Chordata > Actinopteri > Beryciformes > Stephanoberycidae > Acanthochaenus > Acanthochaenus luetkenii. Next base: position 16,177 of record OMOT01005380.1, read on the forward strand.
AGATTCATTTTGGGGCTTATTTCTTTCCCCGGCACCGCACTCTTACATGACCATTCTGGTGATCACATTTTTAAAGACGACACCTAGTTGCTTATTTTGTGTTGCGTAACGGAAACATGTCCTCCTGCTCTCCTTCCAAAGTCACCCCTGCTGACTATGAGCCGCCAGGCTTCAAGGGGGGCGAATGCGACAACCTGTGGTTTGAGGGCATGGCCGTGCACTTCAGGGTAGGTGAGGTGCAGACGGCCTTCCACACCCTGAAAGTACGCGTGGCAGCAGAGCAAGGCCGGCTGGAGAAGCTCCAGGAAGGAAACCACCTGAGGGAGACCAAGCAGGGTTCTGCAGAGTCTCAAATCGTCCTCCCACAGATGGGAAGGATCCAGGTGGGTTCCACACAAGTCAGAAGGATTATTGAAGTCCTGGATCTCATAGTAGCGTAGCTGAAAGCAAGCACACTAATATTGCCACTGTCTTTATTATTGTTCTCTCCAAAATGTTGCACTACTTCTACATCTACTTCTTAACCTTTCAAGTTGAAGCAAGCTGTTCTCAGCTGGACCACACACTTTCTCCTGGACATTTTCAGTTCTACAGTTTCTTCTCACTATGTAGAACAGAAACCAGTTTACTGTTTGGTGCAGTCTGTAACTGTACTCCCCTGGTTATAGGATCCTCACCTGGAAATAATTGACAAAGAGGACCTACCTTCTGAAGATGGTAAGGAAACATGCTACCGCTGTTACCAAAGTGTAGAATTTGTTGAACATGAAATTCACTTTTGACTGTACTTTGAACAGAGTCTGCACAGTTCAAGAAACCCCGAAGGCCTCTGGCAAAGGTACAGTTGTGGTCAGGGCACAATCATTACACCATCAAATCAGATGAGCTAAAAGCACTGTTCTGTATTTGGGGTTTATGCAAACTGGAGGCGTGAATTTGGAGCCTTGTGTGATTATTATCCATTTCCCACCGTAGAGAAAGGGTGCTGCCAAAAACCTTGCAAAGAAAAGAAGAATGTAGCCATGACATCCCACTAAACAAGTGTTCTGTCAACAACATAAACCCAAAGATGAATTAAATGTTTCTTCATTTTATTGTAATGATTTACAAAGAACGTTTCTGTAATGTTACAATTTGCTGGTTGAGCAAACCTACCATGAGGTATGATGTTATTTTCAGAGTTCTAAATTATATAAAACATAGTACAATCCAGATTAATTTAATACATTGTTCAAAAGTGCAGGGATTTTGTTTTGTATTGTGTGTATATATACAATGTATCTTGTTTGCATTGTTAAAGAAATAAAACTTGACTTGTAAACATGTTTTAGTTTTTTGTACAATAGTGTAAAATTACGTTTGAAATGTTCTTCTCTACATGAGTGCAGGACATAACAAATACTAAGCAAAGCAAAATGTGGATAGTGCAACTTATATACAACAATGTGCAATGATATCTACATTGAAGTAACTGGAATCAAACAAGGTTCAATACATAATAATAATCCCTGATTTGATCCATTTGGCACAGATGACAATGTTTGTAATACTACAGCGCTAGAAACGAAGGTGGGCTCTCAATGCTGGACGGATGTAGAGATCGCATCTCTGCCTTCATTCTTCTAATTTAAATGTGACATTTCCACTGTTCACCCCAGGTTCCAGAATTATTTGAATAGCCAGAAATACATTTGCCTCAAATTCAGAAAATATCTCAGCTGATTAGGGCAGATCAATCAGGGCTCCATTATCAGCACTCTTATTCTTATGTTTGATAGACTAGTCCTGGCTAGTGGACGTCCCATCCTAGTCCAGACCATTTGTTTCAGTCTCTGGGTCCTAGAAGAGGCTGTCCACATCACCCATCTCCACAAACACGGTCTTCAGCTGGGAGTAGTATTCAATGGTCACCTGGCCGTTCTCCCGCCCTATCCCTGGTAAGTAGAAGGATTACAACTTAACTTCCACACAAAGTGATGTTGCTATGACTGATGAGGTAAACCCCACCCATCTAGTGCTTCAAGCGGACTCAACAGACTACACTGTACCTGACATTTTGAAGCCTCCAAAGGGCACCTCCACTGGGGTGATGTTGTAGTTGTTGATGAAACAGGAACCAGCCTTGAGGTGTTCCACCACACGGTGGGCTCGCCTCACATCCCTACAGGCACAAACATTCAGGTGTCTGGTTGTGTGTGGATTTCTCCTACTAAAGTGTGACTCAACACTAAATTAAAGTGTTTAGTGAATGGGCCAATATTATGTAAATACTGATGATGGAATTGCAATAGTTGAGGGTGTTCTGTGGGACCACGTGTACGCCATGTGTACCGACCCATCAGTGGTCATATTTTGAACTTTGCTGCAACTCCTGGTCATTGCACTGCTCTCACCCCAAATCTAGATCTAGACAAATGTTTTAAGACTCATTCTCATGGCTCAAAAACACATTTTGTGGCCTGTGAGGCTGTGTTGTACATCTCACCACATGCCTACCTAGTGAAGACACCTGCAGCCAGACCCATGGTGGTGTCATTGGCTCTCCGCAGCACCTCCTCTTCTGTTTCAAAAGACAGCACAGACATGACTGGACCAAAGATCTCCTCCTTCACACAGGTCATCTCATCTGTGCAGCCTCCTATGGGACGGGAGAGAGGGAGAAAGAGAGAATGTGAAAACACTGGTGTGAGCAGTGACCTTGAAGTCACCTGTCTACTTAGGGCTGTTCAATATGACGATATACAGTATATCGTGGGGCGATAGAAAAATCGGTCTATCTGCAGATAGGGTCATCTATAGTTTCTATTGCTATTGCCGCAACAAAGGAGCAGAATTTTCCATGCTACCTCCTGATTTACCAGGTACCATATTAAGTGATGATCTATAGGCCCCTGAAGCTTTCCGCCCCCCTCCGCGCCCCCCTCCCCTCACACACAACCCCCTAGGACACCTGACTACTTACTTGATTTAAAAGATGTGCCAGTCAAGTCTACATTGTAAATGCTTAGAGATGATGTCTTATTGATAATATCAATGCATGAAATAATGCAACAAGCTGTAGATGAACAACAATTTATTGAACTGGAACTTTGAGACACATGAGCACTGGGATTGATACATGTTCTCTCTTCCACTCCTCTCCTATCTCATCCTGTCCTCTTCTCTTCACACCTCCCCTCTCGTGTCTGCTCCCGTCTTCTCTTCCTACTCTTAACTCCTCTCCACTCTTCTCCCTTTTCCTCTGTCATCCTCTACTCTCTTATCCTCCTCTCTTCTTCTCCTCTTTCATCTTCTCCCCTCTTCTCTTCCTCCTCCCTCTTTCCTTCTGTG
>OMOT01005384.1:1744-14468 GCA_900312575.1 Acanthochaenus luetkenii
CACCCACACACACACACACACACACACACACACACACACACACACACACACACAGCTGTATGGCACAGGATGAGAGGATATTTCCAATGGGGAATCCCTTACAGAAAGCTCCCCTAGTGGATAATCCCCTACAAAGGAGAGACATATCTGGGTACACACAAGAATACACTTTCTTTGCACAGATGTGTGTATCATCATCTCTATACATGCACTGTATAGAGATGTGCACGTGGGTTTATTTGTGCGATCCTTGTGTATTCGTGCGTGTCTGTTTTTGAGAGAACGCTAACACACAGAAACATGAACATTAGCTCATAGTCATAAACCCAACATTGCCTTGTAACCCTTGGCTTGGTACTTTGCCGTAATAATGGAGTTCCTGCAAGTGCACATCTCCCTACAGCATTACCATTACTATGAACGTCTCACGACTTCCACTCTTCCCTAGCTTGTATATCGCTTTCCCCCCTTTCCAGTCGCTTTGGATACCCCTGTCCTCCTTTCTTCCCACACCACGCCACACCCACCCTACCGCTCTCATTATCTCCCTTCTCTTTCCCTTCCATCTCCCGCTTTCTCTCCTCCCTCTATTTTCCCTCCCTCTCCATCTAGCTCTCTCTCCCCTCCCTCCCTCTGTTCTCACCAGTGTCCTGCAAAATCACTCCTCTCCATATCTCTGTGCATGCACATGGGCCAGTGTGTGTGTAAGCGTGTGCAGGTGTGTGTTTGTGTGAGTGAGCATGTTAGTGTGCATGTGCTACTCTGGCAAGACGAGAGCAAGCGAGGGAGAAAGAGAGAGAGAAGAGGAGAGGCACCGAGAGGAGAGGAGAAGAGTGGAGGGGAGGAGAAGAGAGAGGGGAGAGGAGAAGAGCGGAGGAGAGGAGAAGAGAAGAGGACGAGAGCAGTGGAGAAGAGAGGGAGGAGAGGACAAGAGAGAAGGAGAGGAGAATAGGGGGAGTAGGACTGGATATGGCCATGTGGATGATGTTTTGGCGTTGGGACTTTAGCTGAGCTACGGCAGTGCACGTGTGCGTGTGCGTGTGTGTGTGTGTGTGAATGTGAGAGTGTGTGAGTGAGATGGGATCCACTCTGGGCAAAAGACAAGCAGCAGAGAAAAGGGAAAGAAAAGCTAAAGAAGCCAGGAAGGCCAGACTCAATAGTAAGGTACCCCACTTGCTCATCTCTTTAATTTCATTGTCTGTATCATTCTCTCTGTGTTTACATGCCTTTCTCTTTCCCTGTCTCTGTCATACTTCCTATCTCCAAATATTCCCAAATACTCTCCCACCCATACCTGTCTACCTGCCAATCCTTTCTCTCTCTTTCGTTCTGTTGTTATGCTCTGCTGCATGTTGCCGGTGTGAAGGGCTGGTGCAGTCTTGTCTGAAACCCTGACAGAATGCTAATGTTTCTCCCTGCACTGGTTCAGTCTCTGTCTGACTGTGAGCTTGGATCTCTGTGTGTGTTTGTGTGTGTGTGTGTGTGTGTGTGTGTGTGTGAGAGAGGACGTGTGGATGTTTGTGTCTGGATGCACGCATGCAGGTACGTGTGTATGTGTGTGTTTGTGAGCACATGTGAGTGCATGTGTGTTTCTTAGGATCTGCCAGTGGGTCTCCCTAGGACAGCATTTGCCTTGTAGTATCCGTTTACACTACATACTAAGGGCCACAGTGAACTGGTAACTGTGTCTGTGTGTGGTGCATGCTGCTGCATTTCTTTGTTTGGGTGTGGGAATGTTCTGTTCTAAGACATATCTGAGTGGAAAATAGAAGTGCTACATTCTAATGTGATAGTCACCGTAAAATAGTATCTGACCTGCTCTTTTCTCTAGCTGTCTCATTTCTTTAACTGAGAGGACTAGGGTGTGTGTGTGTATACACATGTATCTGTGTGAGAGAGAGAGAGGGAGAAAGAGAGAGTAGAAAGAATGAATTTATTCTGCTCTGGTCAATATGATGTTCTGAAACCAGGCCATGTAGAAACTTCAGCCCCAGGCTCCCCATAATACATCCCAGCAAGTTCTATGTGGGCATCTACTGTAACTCCTCTTACTCATTCTCCCTGAATAACCTTTACCTAACATGAAAGCAATGGGACTATAACCGACAGTATATATTGGTATAACCTACTCTGTGAGAATTAGGAAAATATTATATAATTATTCGATATTAGATATTATAAATGCATATGATATATTATAGTATATATTACATATTATAAATATAGACAAGTAGGCTTTTCTCACTTTTTCTCCACGCCGTCTTTCCACACAAATCCTCTCTGCACTCAATACTACTTTTTCCAGGAAAGCTCTCTGTTTTATTATTTTTCTCTGGTAAATTTGTAGGCCTGATGAATAACCAAGACTTCCCATGAAAATATTTCCATTACTCCAGCAGCAGTTCAACTTAATGTTACTGAAGTTTCGTAATACCAGGGCTCGGTTTAAAAAATGGATTTTCAGTTTAAAATCTAACTTCATTCGATTGATTGATCTTTTAATATATGTACAGTATATACGTTGATTTTTACACCAATTCCGCCACACGTGTCTCCGCCAAGTTTGTTTACCAGCGTGGTAACAAATTAGTATAAAGTCGCCAAAGCCACAGAGAATATAGATTTGGAATCTTGCCTAAATAAGTAAGAGAAATCTTGGAGCGTTTAAAGTTGCAGTAACTGTCGTATACGGTAAACATTTACCATGCAACGTTACTAAGAGCTTTACGGTAATACAGAGATGTGTAGAGTAGACCGGGATACGGACTGAGAGAGAGTTAACGTGTTGTTACTAAGTGTTTAAATAAAAGCCATTGTTCGGATAAAAGCCTCCGTCATCATTTCACAGTAACCATCTGCTGAGGATGTGGCTAAAGTAGGAAAGGACTATCTACACAGTAAGGACGATATCACTTAACTAACTGTCACAACAAAATCAGTAGTTTCGAAACTCTTTCCCCCGGCCACACTACAACGCACAACTGGTGTTTTCAAATGTATCCACTTGGGAGAGCATCTTCAAAAAGCTCAGTGTTCTGAAATGAAAGCGCCATTTTAGTGTGGAGAGAAGGGCAATTTATTTATTTATTATTATTTATTGCACTATTTTCAAAGACAATTCAGAGTCTTTTTCAATTTCTGATTGTTGGTTTACTTTTACTTATTAATAGATATATAGTTGTTTGTCTCTTTTGGTCGTTTTCTCTTCTGATCATGTTCATTACACAAGTACATTAATGTAACTGCTTTGGGATCAATTTGAATAATGCAGCAGGTTAGAGGGTTCCTTGTACAATTTACAGCATTAGTTCTCTGAGAATCTCGTTCATATCCAAGCAAAATTTGATATTGTAATTGAAATATCTCTAACCAAATCGATATTGAATCAAATAAAATCGGAAATCGAATTGAATCAGGACCTTATGAATCAGAATCAAATTGATTCTGGAAATCAGTGGCGATACCCAGCCCTACGTAATACTTCGTAATACTGTTGCGAAAGATTGAACTCAATACTGAAGAAAGTTCATTACAATACAAATGTGTTCTGCAAGCTGAAACTCCATTTCAGCGTCACCCCCATGTGTGGATGGCACATAGATTGGAATGGTTAAAAGAAGAAGACGCAGGATTGGAATGGACAGAGCCACAGTTTGGCTCTTGACAGTGGACTGTAGCAGTCACGCAGAGTTCAACAGAGTCTAACAGCTGAAAACGGCAACAACGTCTACAGTCTACCATGTCTTGAACTGAATCCCAGTCCTCCTAAACTGGTTGGGCTTCCAACCGTCTGCCTGTCACTCCAAACGTGAAATCTCAGGTGACATCTCAGACACCACTGGTCTACTTTTGATTAAACTCATAGGGAAGATGCATCTTGTTACTGTTTGGCTTAAGGGGTGCCTGCATCAATCATGGGGGACGACACATTTACTGTTGACAACAACAACAACAATATTAAGGGGGGTTCGCAAAGCCCTCTTCGCCAACTGTTCACATTTGTACCATATCCTTTGCCAAATAGTGTGTGATGGCCTCAGTTATTTTGTTATGGAGCCAGGAAGACTTGTCATAGGATGTCACGCTGGCAAAACTCTGGCAGTGGATGGCTGTTTAAGTGCTGGCAATGTAGTTTGAGGGTTGCTTGTTGCCTGTTTTAGATTTCTTTGCTGCACATTCGTCATATAACTTTGTGGTTTTATTTGACATGTTGCCACTGCTTGACAAATTGTGTACATCAGTGTTTGAGAATGGTCTTTTCTGTATCTGAAACGCAGCTGAAGAGTACAACTTTTTTTTTCAGGGCCAAATTGTGTGTTCACATTTTCATCCACATTAATAATTTTTTCCGTTTGTTCGGTGTCAGCATCACTCATTTAGTTTGTATTCAAGTTTTCATGCATTTTCCCTCTGTCTTTGGCCCTCATTCTCTTCTTCCTAGTCTACATCATGCACACACACATAAGGCCCTTTCTGATTGGTGAGGAACCATTTGCGGCAGAGACTGAGGCAGAGGTAGCGTGGAAAGTGGTAATCTTCAAAACGCTCTTAACGCTGTCCGTTGCGATGTGTACATTGTGCAAGTTCATGACACAATTTTTGACAAAACGCTGAACGATACACCGTACAGCCCTAGCTATCAAGCAATCCATACAGTACAATGACATCCCACTAGTATACATGAGACCTTTATCATTATATTGCCAGGTCAGGCAGTATGAATAGACGACTGTGGAATAGGTTGCCTTAGGCGAAAAAGCCAATAAAGCCCTAATAATCATCTGGCTGAATAACTATGCTACCCACAGCTCTGAGCTCGCTGGTTGCCCTCCTCTGTTTTCTCTCTCTCAAGAGTTCGCTTGTGGGCTTATTTGACCCGAGGTTTAAATGTAGAGGGACCCACTTTCTGCTGTATTTTCACCTATTTCTTTACATACATGTCTACACCTAATGAGTTTTGCTAGGCTCAGCGCAGTTCACCTTTGTTCTGTTTGGTTCTGTTTCATCCCCTGACCCTGTCTGTTTATTTGTCTGTCTGCCTGCCTGCCTGCGTCCTGGTAAGCACATGACTGGGCCTGATTCAGCTCTTTCTTTCTCTGGACTCTCTGATTCTGATGACACCATTCATTCCACTGATTCTCTCTGCCCACCCTTCTTACAAACACACACACACACACACACACACACACACACACACACACACACACACACACACACACACACACACACACACACACACACACACACACACATGTATAGCAGTGGAGTTCTGTTGTCATATTTCACGTTAAAATGTGTGTGTGTGTTTGTGTGGGCGTTTGTTTGCTCGCACACGTGCTTGTTCATGTATTGGGTGTGCCTGTTTGTGCCTGTGTTTGTTTGCATCAATGGGTTTGCAGGTATGCCAGAGCTTAACTGTGCTGATGGTAGAGACAATGCTGGACAAAGCTGTGTTGCCAGTGTGGCCAGTGTGTGGTTGAGAGTACAACAGAATCTGTTTGGGGGTCCACATACAATAAGCCTGAGCTCTGCTTATGTGTGAGAGTGTCGGTGAGTGAGGAAGAGGGCAGTGGCTTTTTTCTTTCCCAACCGTATCATAGCTAGCTCACACTCCACCGCCTGCTTGATCTGTAGCTCCTGAAGAGGAATACAGGATACTACACTGCATTAAGACATTATATCCCAGTGCTTCTGAACAGGATTACTCAGGAGGTGTCATGCTGCTGCGTTCCGAGAGAGCCAGCAGGAGCCGGACCGCAGAGGTTAGACACCGCACACTATTGCTGAGATGACTCATGTGGGATCATAAGTAAATACAGGTTACTGTCACAGTCTAACTGTGGGGCCATGAAGCCTTCTGACACAGTTATTATAAAATAGATGCTCACAGAGAAAGGATGCTTGCAGTGCAGTGCAGTGCTGTGAGTTCACCAGCATTGAAATTCCTGGAACTCCTATTGAACTTTTTTTGCTTAGCTGTATATGTATTCTTCACCTGGATTTGCCACAAAGTGAGTCATGCATGTAGAGTTTGGATTGTTAACGCATAATTTTACAGTAGGTACAGTTTAGACACCCACCTTGGCATGTGATGCATGCCTAATTCATTTTACTTCCCTGTATCGGATCCATTTGTCTGTCTCAATTTGTGCTGCCTCACATCTGTGTCAAGGTGTCAAACAAAAGCAAAGAGTTAAATAGGTCCAGTGAAGAGGCACAACTCTTTTTATCTGGTTAAAAGGTAGGAATAGCCCACATAATATGATAACCACATGTTAAGGGATGCATAAATGTTGAATGTGTCGAGTGTGAATGTTAGGGTAGGAAGTATTATGATTATGATGATAATAATTGTGTCGTGAGCTCAGCAAGCTGTGAGAAGAGATTGGGCTTCTTTATGAATCTTGGGCAGAGATTCGCACATTATGTGGAAACATTTAAGGTGCATGATGATTTAGAGGCTGTTGCTATGGTAATGGTGCCCATCACTGTCGGTGAGTGTATGGAGATTTGTTTGACTACACTAAAAAACGTGTGTGTTCAGTATGCTAAATTATGAATCAAGTGTGTGTTATTTTACATGTGTGTGTGCATGCATGCTTGTGTTTGTGTGTGAAGTAGGCCAGTACATTTCATTCACATATATTCAAGCCTCTAGTGTTTTTCCATTGATGTGTTGTTACAATGTCCTATGCTTGAACCCATATCAAATTATTCCCAGATTTACTCTACTGCTATACAGTAAAGGTTGAAGATCACACAGAAAATCCTATTCCTTAGGATCAAGTCCATACATTGGCCTTTTTGTAGCTGGGAGCATTATACTTTAAGCCTGTTAGGTATGGATATTGGATATTACTGTAGGTTTATCTCTCTCTCTCTCTAACATACTGTTGGCTGAGGCGCACACATACATGAGCAGAGGCAGAAGTACTTACAGACACGCACACACATACGCTAATCCACGCTGCTTTCTAACAGGCATGAAGCACAGTAGCCGCTCTGTGTCCCTCAGGGGAATTTTTTTAAACACCCACATTAAACCCAGAAGGTTAATTAATATACTATTTTATTGGGCGGCTTTACTAAATTCACCAGCACAAGAATTAATGTTGTTTAACATACACTCAAGTTTCTGCCTGTGTGGTTCAGTCCAATGCAAATGTACTAACTGGTGGTTTAGATCTCAAGTCAGAAAGCAGATCCACTTTGGAATAAGGATGAGGGAAGTTAATACATTGGGCTGGAGTAACCCTGACATGGGCATTGGCATTAAGGATAAAGGTCATTGCTGAACAAAGCTGACTGCCAAATAGGCCTATATTAGCATTGCTACGCATGAGTGAACATCTAAGCATCGAGACAAATGAGGTGAAATAGTAAAATTCCTTTTTGAGAAATCCAGCTAGCATCAGTCATGCTTTGTGCAGGATGATTTTTTTTTGTGCTGTGGTAGTACTAGTAGTACTTAATGTGCTTATGTAGTGAGTCTAGTGCTCAGTAGGTGCTGAGGTGATGAGGGCAGAGCAGAGTCAAGGGGCTAATGACTGCACTCAGCAATCGTCCTTTGCATGGAGCCTGCAAGCCCACAGTGCAAAACACTAACCCCTCCTAACAGTAACACAGCATGGTGCTCATAGTGCACTGATGGCATTGGATATACATGCAGCTTTACCTATTGGTCGCTTATTTTTTATATATATATATTATAGGTTATGAAATGTTTTCAGCAGTCTCTCAGAACAAGTAGACCTAACAGCAATAGGCCAAGATGCTAACAGCTAGATTCCCTGCAGTATTTTGATTAGGTTGCATGGCCGCTCAATTTGACATGATTTATAGGATCCCAAGGTGTCTGCTGAAACATGCAAACTAGAGAGAGTTTACATTAATCATTTAGATGCTCTTATCGAAAGCGACTTGCAGCAATTGTTTGAAATTACCTTTTTGGCTCACTAAACTTACAATAAATGTCCCTGCCATTAAATGTCCTATTCATTTTTAAGTAATTAATATACATTGTGATATTTTATAGACATATGTCACCCTACCTTTTTTAAATGCTATTTTGTGTATATAATCTGTTATCTGAGTATAAGTACTGTGTGTTCATTTTCGACTTGCTCACTCACTTATACAATGGATCAAGTTCGTTAAGTGCAGCTGCACGTACTCACACACACACACACACAGTTTTTCACATTTGTATATGAATCCTAAACTAACGTTAGGCTCGTTAACCACTCAGGCAGTTTGCAGAAGTTTAGACGCTACTGCTTTGTGTAGAGCCATAGTAACACAGCCAATCATGTGGCTGTTTGATCCAGAGCCATTGTTTGCTTTTAATTGATTGGGTCACAGTCAGACAGAGTGTCTGCAGGGACAAAGTCTGAGAACAGGCAAAGACCAATTCTGTAATTCAAATGGTATCATCTCAAATACGGTAGATACCCACCAGTGTCCAAGGACACATTGACATTGACATTATCTGTTGTTTGTTGTCTGCAACCTCCTGGCTATGAGAAGGTCTCTCCAATAGGCTTGCTTCTGTATTTGTGTTTGCTTCAAAATGTCATTTTGGAAGTACAGTTTGCCTAATGTAACATGTAATGTAGTACAAGTGGACACATGATATTACACAACTCTATTTTAGTAGGAAGCGTCTGTGTGAGGAATTACTCTGTGAGTGCTTGCCTTTTCATAGCGTATATGTTTCTAGGGAAACCATGCTACATGACAGAGGATATGAAATGGTAATTGTAAATATAATACTACAAGGCCAACTGTATTCTATTTTCTTATCGTCGTCGCTCTTTCTCTATCATGTCATCTTACTACTCTCCCATTTATTTTCTCCACATGACCCTATCTTCCTATGTGTGTCTGCCATGCCTCTGTCATTCCAGTGCATTTTTAATGGCAGCATGCTTCCAGACCTTCAAACTCTGCAACAAATCCATGAATTATAGAAATAAAACTAGCTAACCCATTTGACCGTTTTTTTTTTATTTCCCAGAAGAGAAGAGGTTTAAAAAGAGAACCCTCCATTTTGATAGTGAACCTTATGTGAAATGGAGGATGCAGCAGACCGGCTTCACCATGCTCAGTTAGACAGCATGCCAAGCCTCTCCTCTCTCCCCATTTGCTTTGTGGTTTTACCCAAGACTTGAACTGCAGCTCAGTATGCCTACATGATGCCTTTCCCTTTCATCTCCCTCGGCTTGGGAGCCCGAGTGAGTAGTCTGCAACATTCAGTTAGTGCCTTGAGTCTACATAGGTAGTGCATATTCATGAAAGATGATCAACAACACTCATTTATCCCACATCTTCTTCCCCATCATCGTGGAAATACGGTATGGTACAGTCTATTAGCTACGCAAAAGTGCAGTGCCTAATAAAGTGTGCGTGTTCCAACACTTGAGGTGAGTACACGGGTGTTTTGTAGTATAGGTGGGCACAAATGTTACAAATCAGCCTAGTAGGATGGATGCTGGTGTTTAGTAGTGTATTACTAAACAGAGGTCTAAATTGCTTTCCCCCTGCTGTTAAAGCTGTTGTGTGAATGGGGTATGAGAGTGTAGGCTGATTCTGCATGCACTTAATGGGGAGTTGGGTCTCTCCCAGTCTGTGTGTCTAATTAAAATGCAATGCCCCTGCAGCAGGAGGGCCACTGTACAAAGCGTCTGGGACACGGGGGTCATGGCTTGCCCGCTCCCGCTCCAGCCCTTATATAAGCCACTCTGAGCAAAGACAGAGAATCAGGAACACTCTGTGCCAGATGAGGGTGTTTGTATTGTTTCCGACTTGACTAGACACAAGAAGAAGCAGTTGTCTATTTTAAGGTATGAGTGATTGTTGATGCCACAATATGTAGTAGGAACTTCCTCTATTTGGTGCTCTTACTGCACCTTACAGGAGCGTAGTTGGCTGATGTTTTTGGGATGCCTGTATTTATGGACGCCCTCTGATTCTCTGCCATCTCAGATGAAGTAGTGCCATCACATGTATGTCATTCGGTGCATTATATTGTATAATCACAACTTATAGTCCTATGACTTCACTCACAAAATGCTTAATTCAGTAAATTAAATGGAACAGTTTCAGCCGTTTTGTTCAATCTTTAGCAGTGAGTCTCTATGACATTGTCATTGGGTCTGATTTATTAGCCTGTCAGTCAGTCACGGCCATTCTCCACATCACTGTCAGGTCGGCTGAATAGATAAGTCCCTTGGCATCTGAATAGGCTACACCAAATATGACAGCTTAATGTTCACAGGCTATACCTGATAAGTTGCCACCAACAAGTTGTGGTATGTGAGTCAGCTGTCTTTTACCACAATACAATCAATAAATAGGATTTGCAGTCTTAACTGTGCTTAAACAAATACTGCAATTTACCATGTCGCTAACTATCAGGAATTACCCCGTATGAGAGGACTACCTTCCCCCGCACAATAGGTCTCCTCCTCTTATGGACTTCAAAGATATGGTTTTGTGCCACATGAATTGGCTTGGTGCATTAGGCCGCGATGGGAATATGGGAGTTTCCATCTTTGACTGTAACCATATGCCTGTCTCCACTATGCAACAATCTACAATATGGCTGGGACTGACAGCAGTGAGACACGTCCACTTGAGGCCTTTGCTCTTTCTGTCCTAACTGTTTAGGCAGTACTCATACCATGATGTCGTCTGTTGGTCCCCAGTGCATCCTCATGACCCAGCTCACGGTGTTTGATGCCTAAACAGTTGTGAGCATGTATGTATTTTACGGGCCAGCTCCTGACGAGTAAGCATCACGTTGGAGAGCATTGTAATTACTACTCATCCGTGGCACTGCATACTGTAGGCCAGCTGTAAGAGACCAGGGGCCATGTAGCCATGTGACAATGAGTGTAAATATAGGGCAGTGCAAGTGTCTGACACACATACATACATACATACATACATGCTGTATGGATCACACATGATGAACATTATGAAGCTATCGTAAAGGCACTTAGTAAAAGGAGGAGAAAGTGCAAGACGGAATGGCAGAACATAGACTGAGAGAGAGCGAGGCAGGAGAGAAAGCTGTGTCTTCTCCTCACCAGGCTTTTATCAGGTAGTGGCAGAAGATTCCCCTGAGAGGTGGAGGAGAGGAGAGCCTCCCCAGGGCTTCCTGGGGTTTCCTACACACATCCATGGGAGCCTAACATTGTTTAAAAGTGTGTGTGCTTTAAAACCTCTCTGCTCTGTTGTGGCTTCTGTCCTCTCTGTCTCCGCTGTGAGAGTCTTTTCTTTTGTGTTTTATGTAATATTGAGCTGAACTCTGGCATTGGTATTGCACTTTGACAATGGAATTGCTTTGGTAATATATAGAACAGATATAGTATAATAATAATAATACATTTTACTTGTATAGTGCTTTTCATAGTACTCAAAGACACTATATTAAAATAACATAAGATAAAAACAACAAAAAACAACAACAATACATAGAATCTAAATTACAGTATATAAAATCTAAATTACAGTGGAAAGGAAGGTTTGATAAGGAGTGAAGCTAAATGATGATAAATGAAGGTAAAAAGTTACATTAAGATCTGGAGAGGCAGTGGGAGTCCATGTTTGAAAAGGTGGGTTTCGAGTTTGTTTTTGAATGAAGGGAGTGAGTCTGAGTTTCTGATGGGTGAGGGGAGGGAGTTCCAGAGGGTTGGGGCAGCGATGGCAAATGCTCTGTCCCCCAAGGTGCGGTGCTTGGTCCTGGTGATGGGGGGTCAGGAGGTTGGCATCAGCTGATTGGAGGTGGCGATGGAGAAGGTTTGTCAGGTATGAGGGTGCAAGAGAGCTTTGTATGTGATGAGGAGGACCTTGAAATGGATTCGGTGCTGTATTGGGAGCCATTGAAGGTGTATATAAAACTGGCAAGCGACAGAATAATGGAAACACCACATTTATTGTGCTACAAAGTTATTTCAAAATGCATTTATGTATTCAGTTTTGTTCTTTTGTTTATTTTGTTGTTGAGTTCTTTGCAAACTACTCTATCAAAGTGAAAAATGAATTTTAGAAATGTTTGTGAAATATATAACTATAGTTTGCATAACTAGAATTCACCTCCTTTGCTTCATTTGGGCTAAACTGTGCCTAAAAAGCATTTACCCAAACCAAAGTAAGTAATGTTCGGTGCTGCCTGCCAGTATGGGGACGAGTCAGCTGTCAGATCTAGCTCTAACGTTGGCTGGCTAGGTACAGGGGTGACATAAAGGCTGTCTTGTTTACCAGAGTCAATAGCATTACTTACTTTGTGCCCAACCTTTTGCTTGATAAACAAATGAGGCAGGCAAGATGATATGTGGGTCAATTATTATGGTACAAAAATGAAACTTAAATCACTGTACTGTACAAATTGTCCTACCTTTCCCCCACAACCTAATACCGTTAGTATTGGGCAAGGGCCCAATTTGCTCTGTGGAGTAAGTGCCTATGCATACATCTACTCGAAGACAGCCCAAATCAGATGGCGCAGTTGAAGAGTCATTTTTAATTATATGTAGCGCAGGCACAGACACCTTGTGCTGAGCATCAAAGAGAATCATGAGGCTATCTACTCTGGTAAACAAGTTGATAAATTACCATAGATGCCAGGAGTAGATTATTGCTGTTATTTCTGGCTGGTACTGAAACACTACCCTTCATTTATCCCTTCTTCTCTCTCTCTCTCTCTCTCTCTCTCTCTCTC
>OMOT01005413.1:4662-17138 GCA_900312575.1 Acanthochaenus luetkenii
GGGGGGACATAATTTAGGCACTTGAGTTGATTCATTTTTGAAAGATGACACTCGGCCCCTAAAGAGAAATGCAGTTGGGGAGTTTAAGTGATATCTGCTCCGTGGTTAATTCAGTGCGATTTTCCAAGCACAAGGTCACTCATTGTCAGTGTCTGACAGAGGCCCATTCAGAAGAGTGAGATGAGCTCTGAGAGCTTTTTCATTCTCAGGCCGCTGCTCTCGACTCATAATTATCTGGATGGCGCAGGCCTGCGTGACATTGTCAAGGAATACAAAGCTGTGATCTCTGCCTGGCCCTTCTGTAATGAATGAATGCCAATGGCAGTGAAACAGTAATGCATCACAGGCACAGATAGATTTCATTACAGAGTGTTATCAGTGGTAAAATAATTACAATGGTTCCAGCAACATTGACTATTTAGCGTGGAGTGACCTTTTATCCATTAAGGTGTGTTTGCCTATAGTGAATAGTCAACCATTCACTCAAACCCACAGGTGCACTGTCAAATTCTCTCACGCGTGCTTACAGGGTGTGACATGCAATCTTGATGAGTTCACCTTAGATCCCAAAGCCGTAGACCAGATCAGACTGAAAGCAAATTATGTTATTTCTCGCATAGCAGGACGATATAAGTTCAGTAAAGTACCGACCCTACCTACCTATATAACCTGGGATCCAATTTTTTCTTTTTTTAAAATGTATTTTGCTGAAGATCAACCTAAAAGTTTGTAAAGAGTAAACAGCACAAGTTAGGAACCATGTTCTGGGCTAAGGGATGTTCTGACGAGAGGCATTTCCCCTGGAGAACCTTTTAGTTTCTTTTCACGTCCTTTTAACGGTTAATATCACAGTGTTTTAATGACGTGTTTTCTACAGAGTATGGCAATACTGAAGAACAGTGACTTGTGACTGCTCCTGCTGTAGCTTTCTTATACTCCAGGAGCAGAATATCTACTATCTTCCAGGTGGGTTTAGGAATAATGGAACACAGCCAATCATTGTACATTCAGTATTTAGGTTTATCTGAAATGACTGGATTTCAAGGGAAACAGACAAACTCTGATAATCAACTTATAGCTGTTAACTTTAGCTTACCACCAGCAATTAGCTCAGTGTGCTCCAGCTAGGTCCAGTTTCCCAAAAGAACCATCGATACCATTATCTTACCCTATACAGACTTACATGATATAGCCGATCTCTGCTGTAACTTCCATGTCATTACCCACACTCCCATTATGAATTCTGTATTTGACAGCAACTAGGCTACGCTGAACACAACGTGACTGGATGTAACGCATGAGGAGACATCATGTATTGTTTCCCGAGAGGGGCAAAGGTGAAGAGGTCTGATGTTGCACGGGATTTGCCACTACACGTAGTAACCATGTGTTGAGTGGGTGTAGGCCAAACCACTGAGCAGAGTATGGATCAAGTCTGCTCTTGCAAAAGCGCCTTGGGATCGTCCCCCAGTTATGTGATCATCTTAATATATTCATGAACTTCCTGCGAGCTGCCTGAGGACTGCAGGTCTAACCAAAGGCGAGAGCACTGCTACTGTCAGCTTTGGACAGACAGTGTTCCAGAAATTAACCCATGTGTCAAAACATTGTACAACTTTGCGGATGACGACAAAGCGCTTCCCTGCAGCATATTACCGACCCTTGTGGTTATTGAATAAAACACAAAAGCTTTTCATTCTTTCCAGGGATTACAGGTTTAGTTATAGCTCATTAAAATTACATTTTCTCTGCTTACTTTAAAGCATGAAATCACTTTGGTAAGAGCGTGGGGCGTCAGCTCATTCCATTATTCAAACAAAAACATGAGACCTTGTGCTGAAACTGCGATGGCACGCATTGCACACTACATTTAACTGTTTTATTGATAGTGGAGGACAAAACCAGAGAAGAGTTAGACTGCTCAGAATGTGACTCAAAAGGCAATTGGCTCTCCTGCTCTCCAGGGCTCTGCACTTTTTGTAAAGGTTTTTGTTTCTGTTGCTTGTTGGTGTGTTTTTATGAAGACCCACGTACAAGACGTGCTTTGAGTCTACAGCAAACTGAGCAAAAATACTACACCAATTGGCGTTGTTCTTCAAGTGGTGTTATGAAAGCTAATGTTGGGTAGTCATTTCATGTGAGAGATAAGTCTCACTATTGCAACAAGACTGGAGAGGGCGTCTCTTCATCGACACCATGATATTGTGTGTATGGTATATGATGTAATTAGTATATGATGTACAGTATGTATGACATAGTATATGATGTATGTATGAGGATGTAGTATGTATATATATTTATGATGGTATGTAAGTCGCTTTGGATAAAAGCGTCTGCTAAATGCCGTAATGTAATTGCCAGTATGACAGTGATGTGGCCACGTACGAGGCGTTTGTGCTGAGTGCCGTCAGACTCACAGAAGAGCCCACAGACCATAATGAAGGAATTCAAAGTTTTACCCAAATCTGCTGATAAACCGAACCCTCACACCTCATTCCAACTCCGTGTCTGAAGCTGCCTTACTGCCTTCCTGATGTATAAATGTATAACTGCCTTGCTGATGTATAATTCATATGGGAAGATGTTCAGGCGACACAACTCCGGTAATTAAGTTGTGTAAATGACAAGGTCATTAACAAAGATTATATGGTAATGCTGTGCCCCAAATGGAGAGGACCTGTCGTGTCGCGGATGCTGACCTCAGCAGGCTGCCCAACAGGGCTGACGAGGCTTCCAGCGTTGCATTAGTAAGGGAAATGTTAAACGAGCAATGTGGAGATATTTACATAGACACCACCGAGTCGTGATGACTTGGACTGTGATCTCTAATTTATTCAGTAAACATATTTATTTTGAACAGGAATGATATAGTGATTGTTTTTAATTCATTATTAATGGACGGATTGGACTATTGCTAGACACTAGACGCTTGATGCTCTTTTCTCCCATCACTCTTCTCCCTATCCCTATCTTTCACACTTTCCTCTGACTGAATAGTGAGACACATCCAGCCTGGAGACAAATGCTAACAGCATAACTCTGCATTTCTCTGGGCTATAAGACTGTGAAAAAATGTCAGCAATACTTATTTGTTGAAGTACAACCAACGGGGGCTCTTTCTTACAAGCTCAGTGAAAACGACATGAGAATGCACCGCTTGCGCACTATCCCTTGATGTACAAACACAATCCAATACAGAGAAACACTAGCTGTGCAGCTCACAGAGAGAGGCAATGCTCCTGGATATTGATGATTACACCCTTAATTCACAGGTCTAGTTCACTCATCCCTTTCCTTCTTCCTGGCACTGATGGCCTCCCTTTGACAAATCTCACGCACCAGCGGGGCGACAGGAGAGCAGATACTGCAGTTAAGTGGATGTAAGTCAACCTGCCAATGAAGGACGTCCCTTAATTGCGGCAAATGTGCAACAAATCAACATAAATGGCCCCGGAAACGTGGCCTTGGAAATCAAAGTGGCGTCGTTGAATCACACCTCTAAACACAGGCTCAACAAACGAGGGATGCGCTGTATATTTAACTTTTACTTAAATGTATTTTTATATGTATTTTAAACAAGTAGCTCAATTCTCAAAACTCTAAGGACCAGGAACATGGGCAGGTTTGTTTCCTAGAAAAATGTGCCTGCTGCTTGGCGGAGCCTACTAAATCGAGTTCTATCCCTTCTTGCAATTGTTTTCAGTTAATGTAGACATTAATGAAGACAAATGGTTTACCTCATTTGGTTAAATATGAAATTCATTTTGATTACACCCCCGCTCTGCAAAGATTTTATAATCTCTCTAAATTAGCCATTGCCTGTAATGGTCGTAATTATGAAAATATCAGTCAAATCTTACACCTTTGTAGCATAAATTGGGTTAAGCGTGACTTATTTCACATTCTGAAGAAAAAGAGCTCTGATGCGTTATCGAAGGGCCTTTTTTTCCTCACAATTTGTGTGCCATTTAACTCCCTCTATATTTTATATTTTGTAGACCTAATGGCAAATGTATTTCCCCAAAAAAACGTTGCTTTGTTGACTAGTAAGTGTTTTCCCAGGCACAGTCTTTGATTGTGTTCATCTTGCACACACTTTTAGTGAATACTAATTACTAGTTTTACCCTTGTCAGATGTTATGCTAAAACCCCTAATCCCAGCCTCCATTCTGATCAACTCTGAGCGAGAGAGAGAGAGAGAGCGAGAGAGAGAGAGAGAGAGACTCTACGGTTTAACCAGCGTAGGTTCAAATGAGTCAAGGACAACTAGATCAAAGCCTTAGTCGTGCCAAGTATTATCAATCTGTCTGTGGAATCTGAATCTTTGGGGGGACAAAATTAAATTGTTCAAGCCTGTACCCTGCATAACACAGGTGAGCATCATGAGTTTCCCCCTGTTGGCCAGTATTTACCCCCTCCTACCCCATGTACGCCTGCTAGCAGTTATAGGGAGGTAAAGTGTCAATTTACACCATCTGGTGGTTGCACCACAATTCATTTTCCCATAGATTTTTAATAATTGATTATAAATGAGTAACAGCTTGAACGTTCATATATCAGACATTTTGTGCAAACAAGGCACATCAGCTATGAGATGGAAAAAACTATTTTCATTTTTAGGCAAAACAGTGATAACAGTGATAGTGTACAGCCACAGCCTTGCTGCTGCACTGTATGATTGCATTGCATCTCTAAAATGAGGGAAAGCAATCAAGATGGTGCAGTAGTGCTTAAAGGCCTCTACATGCCCTGCCTCATACAGGTTTTCACCACACTGGATGCTCCAAAGTATTGACAAGCAAGCTAATGGATGGTGGCATCTTTGCCAATTGGAATTAGTAAATGCCAACTTTCTCTTGGAGTTCAGTGTGCTGGAGCTCTCTTGAGTGGACTGTGGCAGTGGCATCATCGCCACGTCAGGCTTTGTAGTCCATTTTGGAAAAATGTACAATTAACCTGCATGATAAATGAGAGAAAATGAGGGTATGAATTAACCAAAACGAGAGAACGATATGTATCTTGTGCACTCTAATTAGTAAAAACGAGAGGCACGAGGTCTATCTCGCACACAATACCATATTGTACCTTCAAAATATATATTTTATTCTCTTGCGGCCATAAAGGGAGACCTTCCTATAAAAAATCTACTTTGCAGTCATCATAGAGTCAGAGAGCAAACCTTCTCCCTGAATTACTGCCAGATATAAAGTCATCATTAGGACTGAGAATGAAAAAACTCACTCACTCTGTCTATGGCTTGGAAAGGTGCTGATGGTAATCACTGTCAAAATATGCTTTCTTTTTTTGGGAACATATCTGCATTCTTGTAGCAATCATTATTTACACTACACATTATTTACATTACATAAGTAAGACAAAAGGTATAAAGAAGAAAGACAAAACAAACCGAAAACTGTAGTTTTTCATTCATATTTTCTACACTTGAAAAACATTCCAATGGCAGCAATTAAAAGTTGTTCGCACTATCAGCCTGCTTGCATTTGTAATCCCTGTCTAATATGAATTTTCTTCTTTGGGGTATGTGCTCTATGTGAGCGGGTGAGGACAGAAGAGAGAGAGAGAGAGCGAGAGAGAAGAGAGAGAGAGAGAGAGAGAGAGAGAGAGAAAGGGAGTGACAGAGAGACTAAACTGAACAGTATTTTCTATAAATTAGCAGAAATAAATCACAAAAACAAAGCTAGGGAAAGATGTTTTGACAATGAATAATTTACAGCCAGTAAACAACTAAGGTAACTGTCAAACCTTAAACACAGAAGCCCCACAGAAAATATACATACCAAATACCACACGGCCTTAAAAATATATAACTATTACAGAACAAAAAAAAGACAAATGTTCAATTGACCAAAACTCATTCTGGGTGCTATGGAGGAAAACCAACTCTTCAAACCATAAGGAGGAAATCACAATCAAAAACAGTGAAATGTTTTACAATTATATGAAAATCCAGAACACACCGTTTTAAGCTCTACTCAGTATGTGTCAATTAACCAATTGCAAAACTTAGAAAAAACTATTAAAGGAAATCAAAATGAATTAGACACCCCTATTGTAGTACCTCAATTACAAGAGAAAATAAAGGTCCTCAAAGACAGCAAAGCCTGTGGGTCAGACAGTATCAGGTCTGAGATGGTCAAATTCAGCAGTGCCAAGCTCCAGGGGGGTCATCATCAAAGTGTACAATCTGGTTCTACAAAGTGGACACTTTCCTGAGATCTGGAATGAGGGAATCATTACTCCCATATATAAAAAGGGGGACAAATACAATCTAGACAATTACAGAGGTATCTGTGCAGGCAGCACACTAGGAAATGTATTCTGTAGTACCGGTATTATAAACACAAGAATACAGTATCATGTGCTCCGTATGAGCCAAACTGGCTTCTTACCAAAACAGCACACAGCAGACCATCATTACACTATCCATGCACTCATTAAAAAACATGTCTACCAGATAATCATGGGCAAAATATTCGCTTGTTTTATCGATTTCAAAAAAGCTTTGCATTCCATTTGGCATAAGGGACTGTTTCTTAAACTACGATATTATAAAGGCAATGTACGCTGAGAGCAAATGCTGTGTTAAGACTGGCCACAAGTGAACAGGGTCAGGGGTCAGACAAGGCTACAGTCTAAGCCCAATCCTATTCAATATATACACAACAATAAACAAATTAGCCACAGTCATTGAAAACTCCCAGTCTCCAGGACTAATTTTAAACAGCAGAGAAGTACAAATGCTGCTTTTTGCAGATGACATTGTCCTAATATCCCCAATCAAACAGGGTCTACAACAGCAGTACTGTCACAACTGGGCTCTGACCGAAAATCTGGATAAGACCTCAGTTATGATATTTCAAAATAAATCCAGATCCCAGGACAATAAGTATCAGTTCACGTATGGTCAAATCCTAAAACACAGCACCACCTATACCTACCTTGGTGTGGGGATCAGCTCACCTGGGAGGTTTGGCCCAGCAATAAATGAATTGTGTGGAAAAAGCTAACCTGTTATTACCTGTGTTTTTTATTGCCTTCCCTATTTCTGGCATTGTTCTGCCAACTGCTGCTGTGACACCTGGATTTCCCCTAGGGGATCAATAAAGTGCAATCTAATCTAATCTAAGAGCCACAGACCAACAAACAATAAGAGCCACAGACACTAAGAGCCACAGACCAACAGACACTAAGAGCCACTGTAAAGTGCATTGACCATCACTTAAAACAACGTTACACAGATAACTGGAATAACACCTCAGAGAGAGAGAACAGACCAAACTGTTATTAATATGTCATTAATATTGACTCTATATATTTCTGAATGAACATGAACATATATGAATTGTTGTTGTACAGTATCCACTGTAATCCACTGTAATGTTTTAATACATCTAATATTTGATTTCTTAATGTGATTATTGTTCATTTACTTTTGATGATTATGTTCTTGCACATTTTCAACGATCTAAAATGTCAACAGTAAATGTCAGGTTTTGCCTCCAGCCCCTCAGAATTGAAGAGAAACGGTTTATTTCTAGAGCCACCAGTTTGCACCGACGTTCAATAATAACGCAGGGAGAAATCCGTCATAGACGAGGAAGAGATACCACATTTTCCACCAACAGTAGCCACAATAGTCCATGTTAATTCTTTGCCATTCTCTATCATTATTGCTCTCTCCACCTACACATAAAATGTCTGGATGCAACAAGTCCAGGCAAGTTTTTGGGGGGATGTTGAAAGCAATTCTGGGAAATGTATGAAATCACTAACTGTAAGTATACGAGTACACAAGGCAGTTAAGGGAAAGTGGGATACAACAAAAAGGTAAATTACAACACTTGTATAGAATGCTTCAACTTTGACAGGAAGAAAGCAAACTACAAAAAAGCAATGACAAGGCTGCAATACCACCTCATGCTATAAGTCATTATTTGAAAGGCTACGCCCCCCGCACACCATTCAAAACCAAACTTGAGATTTTGATATCAGACCCATTTCCAAACTGGCATTTCTGTGCAAAGTACTAGATTAGAATGTGATTTTTACCCAATTGTTCCCTTTCCTGAACAAAAACCTGTTGGAAAAGACTGTTGAATTCTAATTATTTTAGACCTCAGTGCTGCTTTTTATACAGTCAACCACACTGTTCTAATGAACCCTCTAAAGCAGGGTGTCAAACTCTGGTCCTCGAGGGCTGGTGTCCGGCAGGTTTTTGATCCTCCCTGACAGTTAATGAGGATACCACCCACCCCGCCACACACACACACACACACACACACACAGACTTATCTACAGTACATCCAAAAAAAGGGTCCACATTGCTCCTGTTCTGGCATCTTTACACTGGCTCTCTGTCTGTCAGTTACATAATTGACTTCAAAATCCTCCTGTTAGTTTTGCATTGTGTTGCCCCTGGGTGTATTTCTGAACTTCTGTCATCGCATAATACTGCCAGATCCCTGCCAGATCCCTCTAATCAGGGACTTTTGGCAGTCTCTAGGTCCCGGTGAATGACCAATGGGTGGGAACTGATTGGTGATTGGGCTTCTGCCGTGGCTGCACTGGGACTGTGGAATAGCCCTCCCCAAAGCATCAGATCTGCCAAATCTGTGAACATTTTTTAAACTTGTCTTAAAGCCTATTTTTATTAATTGGCTTTTCACTGTCTGACATGTTCTTTTGTGCTATATTGCTCTTATTCCATGCTTGTAACCATGTTCTTACTTCCCTTATTTCTTACCCTTTTTTCCTGTTTTTTGTATATTTTTTGTAAAGCATTTTGGTACACAGGACCAATTCCAGTACCAGTTGTTTTGGAAAAGGCTGACATGGAGCTGCACTAGCGACCTTCCACCGACATGAGGGTGAGTAAATAATGAAAACATTTTCATTTTGGGGTGAACTACTCCTTTAACGCTCTTCAGCCCTCCCTTCAAGCCAGCTGAGGTAAAGTCACGGATTGATTTTGGACCCACAGCCCCGTTGAGCATTCTGTTTGTTGACCAACAGTCATATACAATCAAGATAATAATGAAAAAACTGCTAGTACTGGATGACTACTAGGAAATATATATTTGTATGCTACCCCTCCTTATTCATGTTCAACAATCAGTTATTTGGTGAGTTATGATTTTGTGTTTGGTTGAGTGCTGCAGCGTCAGAAAGGGTAGGAACAAACTATTCATATTTAGATGCTTTGGAGGAAGTAGCACTTTTCATGTAAACATTCAACATGTTCTGTATTCTCTCCAGGATTCCTCTCCCATGTAAATCGCCCACAACCCTAACAAATCATGTATGAGAAATAAACCTCAGGCTATGGTGAGCCCGCTTGTCAATGTATTCCTTGGGATCTTGGATGTTAGTGTGTGTGTGTGCAGTGTTCATGTATCTTTTCAGTGTTTGTGTGTATATGGGTGAGCATGGGCGTATGTGTGCATGTTGATACCATTACGTTTTGAAAATGCATGCAAAATAGTGACTAATGTGATACTCCCACACATGCACTTTGAAAATTTGGAGAATTTGTACAGGGTGCAGAAAACAGATGCTTGCAATAACAAATCTGCATGGCTTAAGAATGGTAACGACTTGTGGACTTTCAAAAGCAACGCTAAAACTGCGACATACATCCTCTTAATTCACTCATGAGCAAACACGAGGAATGGCCTCGTTCCATAGGCAAAGCTATTCTGGTCCATTATGGTAGATGTGCCGCACTTTCAGCAGTGCATAAAATAAGAAGCACCACTAGCACAGCCGTAGTGTTTTGTTGTAGGAGTTTTTCATTTTGGGCAAGTCCTCTAACATACTGGCAATGCCACATATCGGCAAGCAGAATCTTTACTCATTTGCTTGGAGATGGAATAAGAATCTGGAGAGAAGTGGAAATAAGCCTAGACTTCCCTATGAGTATTCCACTCACAGCTCCCTGACCTTGAGGTGAGCGTATCTCTGGCCACCGGGCAAAGCCGCATGAATTATAATATCCACGTATAGCTCCAGCTCCAGCTCCAGCCCCGACCAAACAGCACCGGGCCTCGCTCAGCCTTCCCTCGTTTGAGACCAGCGCAGGGAGCTTTTCATCGCAGTAAAACACTGCCCAGTGAAGTATGAAGTCCCGGCCAGCCAAGACCAGTTCCAGAATACAAAACTAGAGAACTAGGACTGTAGACCAGCAGGAAGAGACTTTATTTGTATACTTATGAGGAATATTATATATCTAGAATATATTTCTATATATACTGTATATTTATAGTATAGTTAGATATACTAGAGCTTTAGATGTCCGGGAAGAATTAGTGCTGCAAGATTGATATTAGTTGGATGTTATTTTATTTATTTGTACGGAGGGGTGCTGTATTTTTACTCAGAGGCTAAGCAACATCAAACAGTCTGATAGTACTGCCTGCGGAGTGGATGTGTGATACGTTTTGCAGCGTTTCAGCCATAATCTTCATCACCGCCTTCTTAATTGTGTCACGATATCAGAACAGACAACCGGCTGTACCCATAATAGGAATTACTGTTTCACCTCCATACGTATGTATGTTCTAGTACTGTTTAGAGAATCCCCGGGAGCATTTCATAATGGCCTTGTTCCGGTGTTGTGTATTAGCCAAGTACACAATGCTATTGTGTAAGTACCTAATCAAAATATCCCTAATATGTAATGTACTTATACGGGTGTACAAACTCAGTGTTAGTACAAAGTGTACAAACATAATTATTTGTGCAATTTGTTGTACGTAAATGTAGCGTAGCTGTGTTGTTACACTCTGGTAAGTACATTGTGTATTAGGAAGATTTTCAAAAACCCATGTTCCATACCTTGGTCATCAGATAGTGCTGACACACACACATAGTCAATCACCTCCGTAATCTATTATTATGCTGGAACATACGTACGTACATATACAGAGAACGCAACCTCAGACCATACCAAATTAGTCATCCTCTGTTAATTGTATGAACCCATTTGGGGGTCCACACTCTGGTGGATCCAGCTGTGTTCTAATTAAGTATAAATGATGACCCGCTGTTATCAGAAAGCACCAAAAGATGGCCTCCGTACAAATGTGAGTGGTGTTCTATTGTCTATGCACCTCACACATGGCCTGAACAGCACGTTGTAATGGTCTGACTGTTGAGCCAGGGAGCAGCAACTTTTATCCCACTGAAACCATCTCTATGCCCTGCACTTGGCACAGCAGACCTAAATCCAGGGACACTTGCCCATCCAACATGATCTCTGTTAAGCCTTTCCATCCTGTCTTTCAAACCTGTACATTTCATCTCAAATTTGGAGTATTGAACATTTTATATTTCACGCATGTTGCCAATAAATGAAGGAGCCCATAACCTAATTGAATCATCCCATAATCTCACCCTGCATAATCTTGATTCAACTGTGACAAGGCCCAAACCCGATGACTACATTGCACCATACAGGAACTCATGTTCCTGCACCCCAGGCAGGGGAGGGGGTGTAGTTGTCACTCACAATTCAACACTCCTCTTCACGTCTCATTTAGGAAATAAATTATCATTTGATGTCCTGGTCTGGGTGGACTTCAGTCTGTCCACAAACAGTTGAGTTCCTAAACCCTAACGCCTTAGAATAACTGTGAAAGCTTGTATCATCCTCCAAAAGATACCTGACCCTATCCAAACCTATAGTTAGTAAAGGAAATCCACCTTGTTCTGACTGATTGATATTAGAAATAATAAATGCTTTATAACTGATTCCTTGTCATGCCTGTCTGTAGTCATTGCTGGTCCTGTCCTGTTGATAACCACTCTTACTCCGCCCCTCCCCGGCTCCACATACATCAGTCAAGCATGACATCATTTTTCTGTCCAAATAAGGGAACATGAAAATAAAAATGATTTCCCCTAAGTACGTCTGAGATAAACATTGACTTGGCTTCAGAGGTTTCCTCTAATATGGATTCCTTTAGTTGTTTTGGTGGATGATTAGCATGAAAAAAAGTCAAACTTGCTAGCCATAACCTAGTTTAGCGTTCCAGCATTTGGCCCTGATCATCTGTTTCTCCACATATATTCTCTCCTAGTTTGCCAGCGGTTGAGCGAGATGGACGTATCTATTGCTGACATGATATGTTTCTTAAAAGTTGTATCTTAAATCTGAAAAACGTTTGTACTTTATTTATTTGGCACACAGCTGCAGAATGAAGCTCTCGTAACTTTGGGACGTGAATAATGCAACATCCACACCATGGGTGTTAGCAATAAAATAAAATAAAAAGATTAAGTCGATTTCACTCATTTTAAAGATGGGCCTATTGGACCACGTGTTGGGGGGTTCAAGCCAGTGACATGAAATGGAAGCGACAAAACAAAAAGCAGAGCACAGTCGCACACTGCACAGCATTGGAGAGCAACGTGATTGTTACGGTTCTGGTAGGCATATTCGATTTCATATATAAACA
>OMOT01005422.1:9006-23670 GCA_900312575.1 Acanthochaenus luetkenii
CCCCCCCCCCCCCCCCCCCCCAAAATCATCTTATGACCCCCTGAGAACCATAGCCTTAAATAAAATTGATTGAAAATCTGCCAAGTAGCCTATACTTCTCTGACATTCATGTCTTGTTTGCAGTATTAATGGACAGTATGTGAATCAAGGAAAGCTGGGAGCAGCGGTACTGGGCAATCACACAACAAAAGAGGTTAGAGCTTTGCTAATTGGTCAGTCATATGAGATGATTTGGCTAACTTTAGATTTCTGTGAATAACGCACCTCTTCTCTCCTTCAGTACAAGCTGCTGCTGTACATGAGCCAGCAGAAACAAGTGACCGCTGCCAAGATTCATGCCGGCTTTGTTTTTACGGTGAGCAAAGACTCAAAGGATGTTAAATGCTTGTGGATAGACAGATATTCTGATTCACTAGGGGAATCTCACCTTCCACATTGAGAGTTCCTGCACACGTCTGGAAAGACGGAAAATGGATGGAAAAGCAGTTTGATTATTTCCCGGTCTTGAAATGTTTTGGAACTGGATGAAAAGTCTACTGTTGTGTGACATATTCAGATATTTGTTGTGAAGAAGAAGAATCTTCAGCAATAGAGCGATATGGACATATGATACAGCCACTGTCGGCAATAAATTAAGGTCTGGATCAAGTTTAGAATTTTGAAATGGTAAATATGTATTCAGAGGGGCGATTTTCCTTTTTTGATTTGATTTTATATGTAAAAGTTTGGGCGCACCACTCCCCTTGTTTTCCTGTATTTTGTATGGCCCTCCACCATGGTACATGGCATGTGGGGACAGTATGCCGTCATAGTGGTGTCTGTGTGTAGACACATTCTTGAATAACTCAAGAACACATGATAGAGACTTCATACTTACACCACAGGTACTTCCTATAGAGTAGATGATCTAATTAGATTTTGGTGCACTTTGCTACATACATTTGCATATTAATGAGGACAAATGGCAGGACATTAGGCAGCTCAAGTGCCTCTTGTCTTGTCTTTTCTGTGTTACTGACCACATCCCTGCGCTTTCTCTCCCACAGGTACAGCCAAACATCTACTGCACTTTTTATGATGACCAGCGGCAGAATTGGTCCTTAATGTTTGAATCAGAGAAAGCTTCTACAGACTTCTGTAAAGAGGTAAGCGACAGTAGAGGAGACTTATTGCAGAGTTGGTTGTAATTGTTTGACAAACAGAGTGAGAAGATAAGAGTTCAAAGGTTAGAGCAGATCACTAACACTACACTTCTGTGTCGAAGTGCTGCCGTTGCTACACCGTAGGTGTGTACGGCGGTGCAAGCATTTATAGTTCTGCGTTGGTGATTCTGCGGTAGATGTTAGATGGCAGATGATAAGTAATAACAACAGAAGTAGTAGTGTTGACATTTTCTGAAACTCACGTTCTGGGATATTTCTCACCACGACTTCAGTGACATCTGCTAGTCTTCATCATTCGGAGGTGTCTGACAAATGAACATATTTGCAAACCTGCTCAGCTAGTCTCTCTTCGATCTGCTCCGTTGTCTTCACTAGTATCAGCGGACATCAACCGGATACAAGAAATACGAAGCGGGCCAATCACAGTTCTTGCGGTCTTGTGTTTCCCTACGCGCAGTTACATTTTTGCAGATGTGCACGTAACTACGGAGGCGACCTCTGTGGGCTACACCGGCACCGCAAAGACCTACGGCATAGCTACGGCAGCACTTTGACACAGAAGTATAATTTGGCCTTTAGAGGTTTGAGTCCCACTGGGGTCATCCATGCTTAAAATGCTTTTGATGGGGGTTAGACTGATGTATTGGGCAGATATTGGCCTTTTATGACAATTCGGATATCGGCCACTCGGTGTCATCCACCTCTGATATGATGCCGGTTCCTTCCTGACCAAAGCTAGTGAATGTTTGTATTATATTATATATTTTTTATTATTATATCATTATATTAAATGTCTGACCATAGAAATCATGCCAGTGTGGTGTGGGAAGATTTTACTCAACTGTAAAGCGTGCAGTGAAACCTGCCTCACCCTGCTGCCTGAAGGAGCGGCTAACACACTTAAAACAATGTAATTAGTCTGGGTTTCAGTGACAAGAACATAATCCTGGGGGAAATTCTGAATCATTTATTGTACATGGAAATGGTCCAATTTGTAGATATTGAATATCTGCTATCGGCAGCTTCAATCCAGAAATATCAGTATTGGTATCAGCCTTCAAAAACCCATATCGGTCTAACCCTACTCTGGATAAAA
This sequence comes from Acanthochaenus luetkenii, assembly GCA_900312575.1. Lineage (NCBI taxonomy): Eukaryota > Metazoa > Chordata > Actinopteri > Beryciformes > Stephanoberycidae > Acanthochaenus > Acanthochaenus luetkenii. Next base: position 11,266 of record OMOT01005422.1, read on the forward strand.
GCCTCTGCCAAATGGCACAAGTTATGCTGTTATCAGTTGATGATTACTTTCCTTTGGTGTGCATCAGGTATGTGTGGCGAAAGTGAACAGTACCCCCTCCTTAGATGCTGTGGTGGTTCAAGAACTATGTCTGGGAGAGGGACAGGCAGTGGAGAATGGAGACTCCCTGGAGGTGGCGTATACAGGCTGGCTCCTGCAGAACCACACCATTGGACAGGTTAATATATATTTTTGTTTCTGTTTCCTGCTGAATTTGCTGGGCACAACACTCTTCAAATCTTAAGTTTTGTTTCAGGTGTTTGACTCCAACCAGAACAAAGACAAACTGCTACGACTGAAACTTGGAGCTGGAAAAGTGATGAAAGTGAGTCAGTCTTGTTTGCAAACACATAATTTGTGAACACAGATTTGGCCAATTGTATTGAATAAGAATAGCAGCTTGAGTTCAGTCCCCTTTGGGACAGAAATGTTATTATCATTATTGTTATTATTTTTTGAATTTCTTTTTAATTCCTCATTCTCCTTCTTTCTCCTGGGAGGGCTGGGAAGAAGGGATGCTGGGAATGAAGAAGACAGGCCGTCGTCTCATGGTGATCCCACCCAACCTGGCCTACGGATCCAAGGGAGTCACTAACCGCATCCCGGCTGACAGCACACTTGTTTTTGAGGCAGAGCTTCGACGGGTACGCCCCTTATGAGAAAATACTTTATACCTCCCTCCTCAGCTCTTACTTACTTCTTTACCTACCACTTTTCTGTCATACATGATCATACTAAGGTCACAGGAATACTTTGCTATGTCTGCAGTCAGGGAGCTGTAACATCTGACGCTTGACTTCCTTACTATTGGTTGCTTTTAATGTTGGTGATGTATGAACTGAAGCTTATTCTACTGTTGCACCCTTTGACCCCCTGTATACCTGGCATTGACGTGTGTCCAGATGGTATCTAGATATGATTTAGCTGGATTACATAACGTAAAAATGCTTCTATGGTGAAAGCAGTCAAATCAGTTTTCTCTTTCCCTCACCGAAATGCAGATTGCCACAGATGTCACTTCCTCCCGCAATATCAACGTCTTTTTAAAATTGACATCTCGCTTGTTCCCCATCCATGAGTGCTGACAATCAATTTTTTACAAGTATGTGACTGTCCAAGCTTCCTGCCGTCTGTTTGATTTGCGTTCGCTTCCTTTTTTGGTCTGTAGTGTCTTTATTTTGTTCTGTTGTGTTTTGATGTGGATTTGAGGCTCATTACATTTACATTTTGTGTCCAAATGCATCTCTGAGCAGCTCTGGTTTGGGTGATTGGATCTTCAGTGTGTCTTGGGTGCCTTTAGACCTGTATTCTATGTGTTTTTTCTCTCATCAGATTACAATCCAATATCACCCAGGACTCATGTTAAAGCAGCTGGAAAGGGGTGTCACTTTGGATTACGGTGTCATCTAAATGCCTATTTAATATAAATGTTAAATGTGACACCCTCATGTTAAGCTCAACAGCTAAATCTGAAGCATATTTTATGAAATACCGTCTGGCAGATAGGGTTCCATACAGCTGTCTGTTGTTGGTCTTAGGTTAAGTTTGCAACGGACAGTGGGTCTGATCGAGCCAGTGCCGGCTCCAGAGATTCTGCTGCTCCTTCCCCAGCTCCTTCTCCAGCCCCCAGTGTGGAGAACCTGGCCCCAGAGACGACTGCCTCAGGCCCAGGCAGACCAGGGTGAGATGTAAAGCCTCAGGAAACGGTTAACAGCATTATCCTTAATGTAAGTCATGTCATGTAAGCTGATTTGGCTCCGACCTTTTCTTTTTTCAGGGAGCCAGCACTTCGTGCAAAGTCAAACTCCCTCAGTGAACAGTTGGCGGTAAGTGGCCACTGCTTTTTTTCCTTTATTTCTAATGAAGCACTTTGAAATAAAATTAATAATTGTGCTCAGATACTATATGCAGCTTTAATGCTGGAAGCTGTAATGATGGAAGCTGGTCATTATTTTACAAACTCCAGAATCCAGATGCCACCAAAGCCAAGCTGATCTCTCGCATGGCAAAGATGGGTCAGCCCATGTTACCCTTTCTAACAGGGGTGGCCAGCCAGTTAGAATCCAGCGACTCGGAGCTTGAGGTGAGATGGGAAAATCCTGTAAAAGGGCTTTCTATCATGTGCAGTGCTGTGATAGTCTAGAGACCTCTTCAATCTTTGTAGTTTTCCTTGCCTTTAGGTCTGAAATTAAAACCCATTAAGTCATACTTCTTTCACCTTCATTTGGAAAAAGTAACTAGCGAAGTAAGTGGTAAAAACAGTATAGAGAGGAACATAAATGTTTTGGGAAACAATCTGCTGCATTCTCATAAAAGTTCAAAGATAAAAGACGATTACAGAATATAATCTTTCAACATGACAATCTGAATCACACATCCAAATCAACCAATGAATGGCTATAAAAAAGGCAAGATCAGTGCTTCTCCCTTTCTCTGGTGCTTCACTCAGCATTCATCCAGAGAAGGGAGAGGATATCCTGGAGTGGTCCGGACCATAATCTTATAGAAAATCTGTGGACGGACCCAAACTGTGCATAAAAGATTCCCTTCCAATCTGATTGAGCTTGAACCCTTCTGAAAAGAAGAATGGCACACAATTCCTGAATCCAGATGTGTTAATTTGGTACAGATTTATCCAAATATGCTTCTACTAAGTATTAATTGAAGGATGCACACTTGCGCAACCAAGGTGCTTCAGTTTGCTATTTTTAATTCATAGTCAAGAGATGAGTAGCCTTTAGTTTTTACCTTGATTTTGCTGGTTACTGTATCCAAATGAATGTGAAAAACATCAGGTTTTGGGTTTTCATTTCAGGCTTCATGGCAATAAAAAAAAAAAAAATTGAAAGTGTGTGTAGACTTCCATTGTATTTTAATAACATTATTCAGTGTAGACATCAAGTGTCAGTGTTGAGCGTATGCTACTGTATGTTTCCCACCAGGACACCAGTGTTTCCAGAGCGAAGGATCGGCCTGCTGCTCCATCTCCAGTGCAGATCTCAACTGCTGCTTTAGGCTCAGCGCAGGGTGAGCTCCCTTATACCTTCTGTACCAACAGGCCTGCTCAAATATGCTCATATATTCCTTCTGTGGTTTATGATCTATTTGGAAACAATTCATTAGAAGGATGTCACTAAAGCTGGGGACACACGACATGACATTTAGGTTGATTATAGCCACGACTTGGCGTCACGACTGATTTTCAAGATTGGAGTGAGTCTGCGCCAGTTTTGGGCAGTTGTAATAGATGACGTCACGTACGTACCCTCATGTCAGTTGAAACACGGGTGGTGTTTGAATGTCCATATAATATACAGTGAGTTTGCTAGCGTAGCTCCGTGGTAGCCTTCTTCAAAACAACAGAAGTTGTTGGAGACGGTTTCTTTACAATTCCAAAAACGGCAAAAGAAATGACCATAAAATTACTCCAAACAGCTCATGCAGCATAATCAAAGTGTTCTGAAGCCAAACTATTGCACTGTAGGTCGAAAAGTCCTACGAATTCACTCTCATTCATACATTTGGTTGTCACCACCAAATTCTGGCAGTGTGTACGTAGCCAAAGTTAACTCCACTAAAGCTGTATGTAGTCTTTTACCCCTGACAATTTATATAAACATTATATATGGGGAATCTATAAAGAATCAGATCGATAAGAAAAATCTCAAATGGCACCAGAATTGGTACAATCCTAACGATACCCAGCCCTAGGAAGTGTCCAAAGGAAAAATGGTCCACCTACATTACAGCATTTAGCAGACGCTTTTATCCAAAGCGACTTACATATCATCATATCGTTGGCAGAGGCAGCCATGCAAGGTCAGGTGTCTTGCTCAAGGACACTACGACAGATCTTTCCCCGGGAGGAGCTGGACTTGAACCGCCGACCTTGCGGTTGCGGGGTGGGAACTCTACCTCCTGAGCTACTGCCGCACCATGTGTGTTTTGGTTCAATGTTAAAGTTGTGTGAGAGCTTGTGGTTTGGAGTGTTGCGTGGTATGAAAACTTGGGAAGTGTGTATTCCCCAACTGGTCATCAAGTGTGTGTTCCCCAAGTCCAAATGGTTGTCAAATGTGTGTTTCTCTGGGACGCAAGACAAAAAAAACATCTACGAATGCCAGTCGTTAAGTGTGTGATGTCCAATCTTGTCAGTCTGTTCATTTGTGTAGTGTGTCCCCAGATTACATTGTCTGTTAAACAGTTGTTTTTCCTGCAGTGCCTCGTCCTCACACAGCTCCACCTTCTGCCTTACTTCCTGTTATGACCACTGTTGCCCAACATCCTGGGATGCTAGGCAACAACCATGCCTTTCAGGTGAGAGTTCTCCATGTTTTCCCCTATGTTGTTTCAAAAATGAAATAAGAGAAAGGTCTGTGGTATTGGCTCTTCATATCAGCCTGTTGTGTTGTTTCATAGCCTTACTCCTACACACAGACGTCTGTGGCTCCTTCTCAACTACAGCCTTTTGGCCAGGTCTACCCATCACAAACTGTCCCATACATGGGTAAGACTGTTCAGTTAATTTGTAGGGAAACCAGTATGTTCAAACCACTAAGTGTATTATTCTTATGCAGAATGTCTTTGAAATTGAAATTAAATAGAATTATTGTATACAGTCAGGTTTGTGTAAATGGAGAATTTAGTGCAACATTTAAAGGAAAGATCCAGCCTAAAACACTTAAACACTGTTTAAAAACACAGCTATTGGTGATGTACCTTGTGTTCCTGGGTCCATTTTATTGTTTGGTGGTGTATTTTTTTCAAATGAAAAACAAAATTGAGAAAACTGAAAAAACAAATCTACATTTTGAATTTATCTAAGCCAAGAAACAGCAAACTGAGAATTTTGGAATACTGCATTACATTTTTCATGTTTTGATTTTGATGGAGAATATTAAAGCATTGTATCATTGTATGCAAACATTATGAGAGTTTCAGTATTCAGGATTTTATTGTTTTCCCTAGGCTCTGGTGATGTGACTTCCTTCTTGATGACTGAGGCCCGGCAGCACAACACCGAAATCCGATTATCTGTTGGAAAAGTAGCAGATAAAGTGGATCAGTTGGCCTCAAAGGTATACTGTATATATATTCTCCAACTTTGACATAATGCTTGAAGAGAAAGGAGATGCATCTGGTTCATGCCTCTTTTTGTATTTAACAGATAGATGACCTTCAAAGGCAGGGAAGTCTTTCGATGGGCATGTCTAGTATGTCGATGGAAACCTCCATGATCATGCACAACATACAAAGAATAGTCCAGGTATAATACAGAATAGTACATGGCATTTTTGGGAGGCTACATTACACACACTTGATGTAACCTTGGGTCACTTTTTTGAAGCACCGTTTTATTTATTTGTATTTTTTTCAGGAAAATGAATGTTTAAAGAAGGAAGTGTTTGATAAGAGCTCTCGTATTGAGGAGCAAAACCGCAAGATTGGGGAGCTCATCAATCAGAACCAGAGGTGAATCCCAGGAAAACATGAAGAAGATATAGTGAAATAGTCAATTCTTTATAATCCTGCTGCAGTGTGAAAATATTACATTTACTGGATTTCAAAAATCAATCTACATATTTTGAAAAACACATACTTTTGTATGGATCATAACAGAACATCTCCCAGCTGTAGCTGATGTTAAGTCTTTTTCTCAGTCAAATCAGGAATTTTAAAAGCATTTTTAAAATATTGTAAATATTTTGACAATGTTTTGAAAAGTTTGGGCGTTGCCCAAAAAGGTCTGGAAAAAGTATGAAGAATTCTCGCCTATGACGTGATATGGTTTGGCTGGCAGTGTTGTTTCCTTGCAAATATCAGCCTACATCATACTGAACACTAACAAAATTCTTAAAATCCAGTCAAGCAGCTAAAACAAAGTTCTGCTGTCGTTGTCCAGGTACATGGAGCAAAGCAACCTGCAGTTGGAACAGAGGAACGACTCCCTCAAGTCCTCCAGTGAACAGAATCAGGCAAGACTACTGCAGGCTGAGCAAGATAAAGTGAGTAGTCGCCCCCCATTATGAAAATGGGGGGAGGGGTTTGGGGCTATGGAGTAGTTTGTTTGTTTGTTTGTCTTTGTCACATATGATACCTCACACACTGTCAGCAACACGATCAACCGGAAGTCACCGGAAGTCCATTCTCTTCTTATAGAGCTGAGTGACCAAGGAAACTCATACGATGTGGGGACAGTCAGTAAGCTTGTCGGCTGAGAAAAGTTGGCCACAGTTGAACTTTTCAGTCGCCAGCCAATCAGATTGATGCACTTCCGTGTTTCCTACCTATGTGATTTTTCTTTCATGAACAATAGCTCCGCTTGGCAAGTGCAAAATGGACGAGATGTTGGTTACAGCCATTGAAAGCTTCCCAGTTCTCTACAACTTTTATTTGAAAGACGACAGGAATGAACATCACTAAAACGATGCTTGGAGAACCATTGCATTCATCATTTGGGTCGATGCTAAGCTCTTAAGTCATTTTATTGATTTGTTTCTGTTTATTTTTCATTAATGCCACCTAATTAGCGCTTGCTAGCTAGCTATGTTAAATCATCAAAACAATACCAAAGCAGTGAAAAAATACATGATTTGCCTGTTCAAAACGTTGCAGCTTCAGACCGCCCACAATCATTCAGAATAGAGCGGCCCGTCAACCAAGTTGCTCACAATGTGAACCCATGGTCAGACACTGCAGGTCGGATTTTGACAAAACTTGGGAGAATGCTGTGTTCCAGCATTTTAAGAATTACACTGATTGGCCCAAGGGTGGGGTGCAATGATTACAGATCAAAATTTAAAAAATGATATCTCCCACACTATAGGTTGGAATTAATGAAAAATGGTGCACATATCCTTGCCTTACAACATTGCCTCTTAAGACCATCAATGTATGGCATATTAGATTTTCCACCATTTGAAGTGTCTTGAAAAACAGTTTCCCCCTTAGTGGATTGGCCCAAGGCATGACTGCATAATTTATACAGTCAACCTACAGTATAAGGGGCTCACAATTGCCAAAATGATAAGCAGACAATGCAAATGGCCCTACATAACATAAACTATTAAATTGTTCCCATATGTATAACTTGTTACTGACTGAATACTGTTACCTTGTTTTGTATGAGGGATGATAAGTGGTACATTTGGATTAGTAACTAAATATTGCATGTATCATTGACTGTGTCCTATTCTAAACGATCTGGATTTCACATTAAGATTGAGATTATATTTTATATTCCTAGCTTTCAAAAGAGGTGTATTTTAACTGTGTGTTTTAGCCTTTTACAACCCTTTTGCTAACAATAGCCTTTCCACTCTTTGCCAACTGCGCCCTTCCTGGTTGTTTGCACTGCTGTGTTAGTTTGAGGAAATCTAGCATTTACCGCTCTCTCTTCCCAGCATGCACTGCCTCAGGACCTGGGCTCGGGCCAGGTGAGCCTGTTTTCTCTCTACTGCTACCAGACCCAGGTCAAATAGTATTTGCAAAAACGTTGTATTAATTTGTATTCTATTTAACCTTTATTTGACAAGGTTAGTCGCATTGAGATTAATCTGTTTTTCAATGGAGACTTGACAAAGAAAGCAGCCTTGAAGACGATCAGCAATGTTACATACCAACAATGTACAGTCAGAATATAGTCAACATCCTATAAAAGAAGATCAATCAAAATTACATAAAAGAGAGAACAAAGTAAAATCTTCTCTATAAGGCAGATGTTCAATTCCACATCAGCAGCTTCATGGGGTCAAACCCTATTTTAATCATGACTAAAAGCAAAGACAACTCCTGATGACACAAGATCCTTCATTATCAGTTTAACCTCAGTAGGAGAATCTGCTCTTTTTGCTTGAAATCGTTTTGCAGTGATTTCCATGTAGAAGGAGCAGAATACATGAAGGCACTTTAGCATAATTCAGTCCTAGCCTTAGGGATCAATGATAATAACAATTCCTGAGACCGTAAATGGCAATTTTCACCAACATTTCACCAAATGTTTATTTTTGCCTAATTCTGTGCCAGATAAGTGGTCTTTGCCACATAGGATATCACTGTGATCACCAGTAAGTTTAGACAATAGCACTATTCTGATGGTATTCGTTTTATAGGGTAACGTGGGTAATAAAACATTGCATTGCATGGCTCCTCAGTAATTTCAGTCATCGGGGCTAGTAACTTCCTTGAGGGTGCCAGTAACATTTTAATGCTCAATACTAGAATAATTGCTGTGTTGACATGGATCAATCTGCAATGTTCTGAGTAGCTCAAGTGAAAGGGTATTCAGCGTAAGTCTGCGGACACACTAGAACATTTTGAAAATCCAAATTTATTTTTTAAAAACGCATCTCATCACACACGTCACGATGGATTTCACAGATTCAGACATAATCGAAGCAGTTTGCGGGACCTGACTCTTCTGATTTTCTTAATCTTCGGCAGAATTATTGTTCTAAACAGCCTGCAAACTCTGTGATATATCTCAAATTACCGAGATGTCTATCCGGACGGCACAACAATTCTCAGTACACCTGTGAGTTTGCTGAAAAACTGTAGGTAATTGGGGCCGGAATTATTACTTGGGTAGGAGGGAAAAATCACTGACATGGCCGTTCCGGACAGGATTAAAATAACTGAATAGCGCTGTAATACATTTAATTACCTGACCTCCCCTAGAGAAACTAATCCCATTGACAACTAATTATTTGAAAGTCAGTTTTGTATACTTCTCTGTGACTGAAAAATGACCCAACACTATCTTAACCGTCCTAATTTAGTAAACAACATATTCAAAAGAAAACATTAAAGAATAATCTGTAACTACTATTTGACCCAGATCTGACCAACACCACCGGCATCATCCTGCTTAAATCATACTTCACTGACACCCCCCTCTTCTTCAAATCAAATAAATAAAACTTTATTTGTCACACACTCCATCATACAAGCACAATGTGCAGTGAAATTCTTTGTTGCTGACTCCTTATGTGAGTTCGGTGTTGGGAACAACAAGCAGCCCTAGGCAATCTCCTCATTCAGGATCCGGATGGCCTGGGGGTAGAAGCTCTTCCTGAGCCTCTCTGATTTGGCCTTATGGATGCGGTACCTTCTCCCTGACCACAGCAGAGAGAAAAGGCCGTTATCCGGGTGGCTGGGATCCTTCATGATTCTTTTATTCTTTGTCCTGTACCGCCAGGTGTACATGTCCTGGAGCTGAGGGTGTGCACCCTCTGCAGGGCCTTGCGGTCCTGCATGGTGCTGCTCCCATACAGGCGGTGATGTTCCCGGTCAGGATGCTCTGTGGTGCATGTGTAGAAATTCCACAGTGTCTGGGGAGACAGACTTACTGTTTCTGTCGTGACTGTAGTTTCTCACCTGCTTCCCCCCGTAGTCCACTAACAACTCCTTTGTCTTGCTGACATTCAGGAGGAGGCTGTTGTCCTGACATGGAGTTATTCCCTCCACCTCCTCCAGGTAGTTGTTGGAGATCACCACAGCTGTGTCGTCAGCAAACCTGACAATGGAATTGGAGTCGAAAGTGGCTACGCAGTTGTGCGTGTACAGGGAGTACAGCAGGGGGCTCAAAACACAGCCCTGGGGCGCTCCCGTGTTGAGGGTGAGGGTAGATGAGGTGTGGCTGCCCATTCTCACCGCCTGGGGTCTACCCGTCAGGAAGTCAAGGACCCACCTACACAGGGAGGGGTTTAGTCCCAGGTCCTTGAGTTTAGTGATGAGTTTGGAGGGGATTATGGTGCTGAAAGCTGAACTGTAATCAATGAACAGTAATCTCACATAAGTCCCCTTCCTGTTGTCCAGGTGTGATAGGGCAGTGTGAAGGATGTAGGCGATGGCATCATCTGTGGATCTGTTGGTCGGTAAGCAAACTGTAGTGGGTCCAGTGTACTGGGCAGTGAGGAGCAGATGTAGTCCGACCAGCTTCTCAAAGCACTTCATCACCACAGATGTGAGTGCTACTGGGCGATAGTCACAATAGGCAGGCTGGACTTGGTTTCTTGGGTACGGGGATGATGGTGGACTGGGCCTGGGACAGGTTGAAAATCGCTGTGAACACCGGTGCCATTTGGTCAGCGCATGACCTAAGGACTCGCCCAACGATACTGCCTTCCTGGTGTTCACTCGCTTAAACATCCTTCTCACGTTGTGCTCATCAGTCATTACTCACCCACCATTTTCTCCCCACAGGGTCACTCTGCTTGCACCGGTAGCCACTCATCCAGGTCGTCACAATTTTGTTCCACTGTCTTTATTTGGGCTGAGTTTTACTGTAGACAACAATCAGTACCTCTCCTCCATTTCCCCCTCTCTCTCTCTCCTGTACATCCATCAGGTTCGTCTGACAGATGATCTGGCTTCGTCCGTGTCTCGGCTTTCTCAGCTGCAGCTGGAAGCCTCTTCTCACCAACAGAAGGCCATGCAGCTGCAGACTAAACTCACCTCAGCGCTGCAGGACAGTGAGGGCCACTGCCAGCGCATCTCTGCCCTGGAAACGCAACTGGAAGGTTTGTGTTGACGCCGTTCGTTCAGGGTTCCTCCTGCACAGGTCTGGAAAATTATAGAAATTGAATTAGATCATTTCCCGGTCTACAAAAGTTCATGAATGGAGCTGGAATATAATCCTATGGTCCAGATATTGGACCAAATATTGGTTTAACCCTAGTATGTATGTATACCTGTGTGTTGCTCCAGAGCTGAAAGAGGCAGCAGAGAGGGTCCAGGCTCAGTACCACTCGGAGAAACAGAAACGAAAAGAGACAGAGCTGAGAGTCAACAACATGGAGGAAGAGCTGCAGGACCTCAATACTGATAAAGAGAGTCTGGAACGAGTGAGTATCCCTCATGTGTTTGTCTCTCTTTCTGTCTATGAATCTGGACACACCCATGTGTCCCCAATTTGACTTTTGAGCCATGTAGCTGATGTTCTTATTCAAAGCGACCTATAATGAGTGAGCCGGTAAAGGTTCAGTATCTTGCGCAGCGATACTTGAACATGATATATAATTGTTGCAGGGATCTAACCTATGGCCTTTCCTTTCTGGGACAGCCACTAGGCCACTAGGCCACTACTTCGGTGTTCATCATATTCACTGACAACTTACAAATAGGTCTGATTTAGAAAAACTACAAAGTATGGACGTTTGAAATGTGAATTATGCAGGAGCCCTGTAAATACAGACAAACAACCGGTTCCCCTCCCTTTCAGACATTGTCGGACAGGAAGAAGAAGTGGCAAGCGGAGCGTCAGAATCGAGACGAGGAGGTTGAGGAGCTTCGCCGGAGCAGTCAGCAGGAGCTGGACAACCTCAGAGCTCAGCTCCGCAAGGCCAGGACCAGCACTGATAACGCTGCGTCCGAACAGGTAGCATCAAAGGAGGGGGCTCTTTAGGGAAGAATGTACTGTAGGAATATGAATTATAATCTGATGGTTTTAATGACTTGTATGCGGCCTTGCTTTTGACACATTTCACTAGGGGTGGGCGATATGGCAAAAATAGCATACCACGATTTTTTTTCATGTATGATCACGATCCACGATATGATCTGGTGCCAGGTGACGTATTTGGTGCCAGCCTTCGTCAGCAAGCAAACACCCTATCATGGCCACAGTTCTGTAAAATAGCCGTTGGCCTGGTGCATCGATTTATTGAAATGAATGGTTCTGTAATAGTTTAATCTAGTAGTTTACACAGATTTATGTCTTTGGTTGTAGTGGGTATAGGTGGCAAACTACAAAGTAATCCTAATACTTTGTACCATATACCATACCTATTTGTTGATATTTGGTGGTTTTAAACTAGCTAAGTTTATCCTATTTTTCTCTTGCTATCACGTAAGTTAGCTAATATTGACTTAGGCTACAGTTAATTAGGGCACAAGAAATTGGTTTTGGCATGTACTTTATTGGCCACAGAAAGTGAAAATGTCACTGTCTGCAACAGTGTTTTGGTTATCAGTCCTCTACTAGTTAAGCTGCACCTTAAATCTCCAACTAAACAAAGGCACAGCTTTAGTGTCAAACTAAGTAGTTTCAACATAACATTTAATATATGAATATAAACCCTAATTTAGGATTGAACGTACATTTAGCTGCTGCAACAGGCTGCAGGACTTTGACTATAACTGCCTACATTTTTAACATGGGTGGGAATCAAACCCCTAATCCTCATTACTGCAATGCTTTACACAGGACCACTGTTGATGCATGTGTTGAATGTGTATTCATGCGTTTGGTCATGCCATTTACATTTGTGTGTGTGTGTGTGTGTGTGTGTGTGTGTGTGTGTGTGTGTGTGTGTGTGCATGCGTGTGTGTGCGTGCGTGTGTGTGCGTGCGTGCGTGCGTGTGTGTGCG
>OMOT01005424.1:4378-16134 GCA_900312575.1 Acanthochaenus luetkenii
AGGGAAAGCACACACACACACACACACACACACACACACACACACACACACACACACACACACACACACACATCCCAACTCAAATACACACACCTGTCTTATTTAGAATTAAACTACTAAATAAATGCACAGTGCACCTATGACTTGCATGCTAGCTGCCGTTGTAATGGTACTTGCAGTTTACTGCTAAGGTACCGATAGTGTTGCATGGTTCCTTCCTGTTGGACCGTTGGCACCAAACTCTTATGGTGGCTGCTGAAGCAGGATGTTATTGATGGCTTGCAAAGCCACCTCTTGACGGAAAGAGATGTGCTTGTCTAACTTTTCCAAGTTTGCTCCTTCAAGTAATTATCTGTGACATTTTCATATAAATACATTGTCATTTTGCTACTCTGTCACCAATCGATTTAACACAATAGTGATTCAACCTATACCCAGTTAAAGACAGCTTTTACAGGGAATGCTATAAATGGTGCACAGCAAGTAACTAAAATGTAAGACTGAAAGACTTGACATTTCTGCCATTGTTAATGGGGTGGTAACCGCAACCGCAAGGTCGGCGGTTCGAGTCCAGCTCCTCCCGGGGGTAAATCTGTCGTAGTGTCCTTGAGCAAGACACCTAACCCCAAAATTGCTCCCCGGGCGCCATAATGGCAGCCCTCTGCTCCGGCCCCCCTAGCATGTGTGTGTTGTGCAGTTACTTGTGTGTATCCGGGGGGGATCCGTGATGGGTTAAATGCAGAGAAATAATTTCACTAGGTGTGTGCGGTGCTCTGTGCATGCGTGTGACAAAAAGGATAAGTTATTATTATTATTATTATTATTATTATTATTATCAATGAAGTCTACTTGGCATCATCATTTTAACCATGTATTGCTTCGCTGTAGACGTGTGCGGTATTCTGCTGTACTGGCCAATAATCACGTTTCCTTAGTGGCTCAAATATTGTCTGAATATCCAATGATACAATTCAGAACTCAACATTTTCTTTGCATCTTTGCATCTATGTACTTTCTGTATTATAATGGTCCAATAATCATCGAGAAAATGGCCACTAATGGACGCCTTGGTGGGATACTTGATTTCAGGAAAACAAAAATCAATCAGCAACACAGAGCCCTTTGATTAAAACCAAACACACATCAATATCATTAGGAGAGTAGAAAGGACGGAGGCCTGTGCTTCAACTCGCTGTGTCTGCAGCTGCAGTGCGTTTGTAGTTTCTCTGAGCACGATCATCTAGCATTTTCTTTTTTGGCGATTCTGACTTTCTTTGCTTACAATGGGACACGGAGCAGGGTGCATCACATTATTCGTCACTCTGGGTTCCTTCAGCATGGGTGAGAGCAATAGTAGAACTATTCATCTCCTGCTCTTACTGTCAGTGACAAATGGGTGACAAACCATTTCCTTAAAGAAGCACTATAAAAGGAAGTCTGCTAAAGCTTGAATTTTTTTAAAATATTTATTTTAATGCCATATAATCGAAAAGGCTATGAGTTTTGGAAAATGTGCTCATACTCGGAGCCAGATTTTACATAGTACAGTAAGTGTGAAATACATACAAATACAAACCAATAAATGAAAATCTGTTCTGAAAGGGCCTGGGATTACAGTGCATTCCAAAGGTGGGCTGTAAAAATGGACTCAATGTTCAGTCGCAAAGCCTCCAATGTGGGATGCAAGAGAAAGAAAGAGATGCTGCTGCTAAGTATGCTCGTCCAGTGTTTTACTTTTATTGAAAAATGGTCTTTGCAAATGATAAAAGCAGAACTATTTGATTGGCAATAGGTTGCATGAATAGTTAATGTACCATTAGGGGATTGGATTCCCCTCTTGCATTTCACAGTGTTTGCTCACAGACTTCCTTTTGAAAGAGCTCTTAAGGGGGAATTATCATTGTGTTATTGGTGCGTGTTTGTGCCCGGGATCCTGAGGGCTGCCTCCAAGTATTTTATTTTGTTCTCTGCTTCAAAGCGTTGGGGTGGGTATGACTTTTGGACACATTCTGGAGGTTTCAAGTTCTTCAGAAAGAAAAGCCTGTGTTTTATTCACCTGGGCACATTCTTATCATATTCAACCCTTTCACTAACACAACTATGAGCAAGCTGGTAGGTGTTAAGTGTCTTGCTCAAGGAGAGTTCAACTGGATATGTGCCTGTTGATGGACATTAAACATGTGAACATCTGGTTCAATGGGAGCAATTCGGGGTTAGGTGTCTTGCTCAAGGAGACTATAACCAATTTTATGTTTTCCCAGGAGGAGCTGGACTCGAACCGTCAACCTTGTGGTTGTAGGGCGGGAGCTCTACCTCATTCAATTCAATGGAGTATGGAGTCTCACTGACATGTCACATAGTATAACATCCAACTGAGAGGAGAGGGAACCTTGTCAGTTGTTTGTCAGTGTTAGAGAGCAAAGAGAAATCCTGATGTGTGGCACTGATAAAACATTAGTGTGCGGTGTGCCTGTCAGACCTACTCACCCTTCTCGCGCAACGTCGAGACGGGGAAATGTGAGAGAGATGCTAATCGGGCCATACCGAGACATTGTGAGCGAGAGGGAGATGGACAGGGCGTCCCTCCTAATTCACAGATCTGAGGTGGATGAGAGGGGAGCCGCCGGGCGCTGTCCACTTGTGTTGTCACGATAACCAGAATTTTGATACTACCTCGATCAATACCGATGCGAAAGGCTGAATTCAACACTGAAATTAATAAATGTTCAATACTTCTACCAAATGTGCTCTGCAAGCTGAAATTCCATTTCAATGTCACCCCCAGAGGGCGCAGAGAAGAAGAAGGCTGGTCGCATGCAGTGGTTTGCGCCTTCCCTTTTGGACCCGGTGCATTTTTGGGCGCTCCCAAGTTGAACAATGCTCAACTTTAGTTGCACTATGCATTATATCAGTGTCAGGCAGAGACCAAATTGGCAGCGCCTCAAGGGAAATAAGCAGCCTTAGTTTCCCAGTGAGTAGCATTAGCTTTAGCTACTTCCTCAGTTTTCTGAATGGGCTCCTCATCCTCTTTTTCAAAAGCAATCAGAGCAATCGCTAACCTTCTGTTGTCCATTTTAATTTATTTGTGACTTCAGGTTAGCTAGCTAACGCTAATTAGATAGTTGCTACGAGCAACAAGAATGATGTCACACTACGTGCACCCATTGAGCTCTTGCTCTGTGATGCTAGCAATGCTCACAGCTACGCCTTGTGTTTGAGCAGGAGAAAGAAACGTATCCTAAGAAGGATTGGAATAGACCGAGCCGCAGTCTGACAGTGGACTGCAGTAGTCAGCGCAAAATCAGACAAATAGTTGAAAACATACAACGGCGCCAAACAGTCCACCATGTCTTGAAATAAATCCCAGTCCAACTAAACGAGTTGACAAATCTGGTGCCAGGAGCCAAATATGGAACTATTTCAGTTACTGACACCCAACCGACATCAAAACCGCTGTGCAAAGGTTTCTATAAATCGAAGTCAATGTGGTAACACATTGATTCATGATTCTTCGTTTGCCATGGTATCGAAGTAGTATGGAGTTTTAGATGTCCACACAGCACACACCCTCCTTACACTCCCCCACCCCTGCCTCTTCTCCTCCCTCCCTCCTTGCAGTCGCCAACACCGGTCTTTATCGGGACCAAGAGGCAGCGTATGTGTCTGTTGTTGCTCCTTGCACCCAGCACAAGTCTCTGTGGGCACTTGAAGAGCAGTGCAGAGAGCGGCTGCGAAACTCTTATCTGTGTATGAAATGCTAATGTGAATAGCGTCGGTCCTACTTTGCAGATGAGCGCACTGGAGCCCTCTTCTTGCTGTAAAACCCACCTGCTCTGTGTGTTTAGCATGTGTGAAGCGGTGAAGCCTGCCAAACTCCAGTAGCCTCAACCAGAGTTTAGACTTCCCAGACATGAAAAGCACTCAGCACTGTAGGTGATATGAATATATTACCATCCTGCATCTGTCTTGTTTGTTTCCCCCTTCTGTTTAATTTTTACGACTCAAAGCGTGATAGCCGCTACGTCGGTGCGTAGCTGAATCGTGCAAGTGCTCGACAACAAACCGAGTGATCGCCGAGATGTCCGTCCGAACATGTGTCTGTTTGCTATACCTCATGTGCATAATAATGATGAACGCTTGTCTAGATTTTATGCGGCAGCGCTGCAGTGAGAGTGGAGAGAGGGATTATGATGAGAGTTGAAATGCGGCGTATTCTTTCCCTGCAGTGGCCAGCAGATGGGTGCTGTCTGCACCATCCTGGCACTCCCGCTCTATGATGAGAGCTCAAGAATCCAGCCATTAAACACACAACAGATGGGACATTTTCCATCTTCCACCCAGCTCTCATTAAGCAGCCAAACAACATATAGTGGGGTTGACGAGTACACGGGTGTTTTCTAATTTGAACATCAATAAATACATCAATAAAAAGGACTCCCCCTCGACAGATATATTGAAGATTGTTTAACTTGGCATGTAAATATGACGAGATGAAACCATCAGAGGCCGCTCTCGGCAACCTCTTCCTGACTGGGCGGCGCGAGGAGGAGGTTTGAGGTAATCAAGGCTGATGCGGTGGAGGGTTAGGACAGATGGCGCTTGGAGGGTAGCGTGGTGGTAAAATGGTGGGAGGCGGCGACGGACACAGCATCCTGCCCACATGACTCAGTGGGAGTCATAACTGTAATGGGCCTAATTACCTTCAGGCCTAATTTGTGTTTAAGACGTGCTGTTGATTGGCTTTAATTAAGTGTTGGGAAAAGATTGAAATGCAAGGTGGCAGCGTTTGTCTTTGTGTTTCTGTTTGTGTGAGAGAGAAGCAGAGCGATTGTAGCTTCATGTGTAGCTGTGTAGTTCTGTATTTCCTAGACTGGTTACACCAGGGGCTTTGACTGCCCTTACACTCTACTGCACGAGTGTGTGTGACAACCGAGTATTTTCGTTCTTTTTCTTTTTCACAGCTTACACCTTGATTGAAAATCGTAGACAGCTGCACTGTCTGTAGCCCGCAAACTAAATTACTCTCTCCCTCATCACTTCAGGCAAGAAGAACGAGATTCTCAGATCCTCAGGTCTCGGTTTGACAAAATGAACAGTCAAGGGAAGTGTCATCTACAGAGGTGACGATCATTAGATGATCTTGAGATTGTTTTCTGTCGACCGTCCTCTGGTTGTGTGATGAATTCAGAGCCATTTTTCTGCAGGTGTCTCAGGCTAAGTGCTCAAGTCAACTGTGAGAGGAAAATGTCAATCATGCACTTGCTAAAAAAGCGTCCAAACCGATGTGTAATGTGCAATCGTAATGATGTAACTCACAACGGCTATGGATTTAGAATAGATACAACTAGGATGTGAGACTTGTGAATACAGAGTCAATTAACTGTGGGTGGGGGCAGCCTAAAAGTTAGAGAAGCAAGCATGTGACCATGGTGTTGCTGGTTTTAATCCTAGCTGGGAAAATTTGTAGTAGCATCAACAGCTACTGTCAAAGTGCCGTTGAGCAAGGCACTTAACAGCTGCTGCGGTAGATGACTGGTGTTTCAGGACAGCTTCCATTCATGAATGTCTGTAACAGAATGATTGTGAAGCAGGATTAGGGTTCAACCGATATTGGTTTGTGAAGGCCAATAGCGATATTTTTTAGAGCAAAATCATAGATAAACGATATTGTGCTGATATTCAATATCTTTAAATTTGATCAGTATTCATTGTTTCATCCAAAGTTGCACTTTTGTCAGTTGTGGAAACCTCTGAAACAGCATTTAGACCATCATGCGACACTACAACCCACCTGTTCAAGGTCAGGGAAACTCTGGGATACATTACTGCCTTTAAATAAAGAATCAATTTACAATAAAACATACTGTTTTTATGTAGCTGTGATGAGGGAGGAACCTCCATCACATCAGCAGCGGATGACACCGATTGGCCGATAACCAGTATCCAGTATTAGTAAAAGGCCAATATTGGCGTGATATATCAGCAAACCAATATATCGGTCAAACCCTGAGCAGGACATTACTGGAAAAGGGCACGCAGGCTCATAACGTCTTCTTTAGAATAAATAACGGTTAAAAGAGCAAAGATACACTGTATGTGTTTTCTAGTAAGCTGCTATTGTGGCAATATTACCATCTGCTTGGCTAAACCCCTGAATTTCTGGCGCCGCTCTCCAATTATTTGTCTCCTCCGATTCCGTGGCACCTCCCGAGGTTTGCCCCGGGTGTGAAGCTGATCACACTAATCTGCTTCCTTTCACAAACAATAGACTGGGTCAAATCTCCCGATAGACTCCCAGCAACAACAAAAAAACAACAACACATACATAACAATCTAACTAAATCAAATACATGTTTGCTTGTGTTGGCATGGCGTAACATTTGCTATGTAAGTTCTAACCAATCCGGCTGCTGTCGCTGTCAATGAAGTATTATACAACAACACATTTGTAAAGCCAGTAGCCATACAGCATGACTGATACTAGCCAGGGTGCTACACCGCTCAAGAGCCGTGATGCATCTGTTGGCACAGATTACATTTGGAGTATTCCTCCATTTTGGCATTCATTAAAACTGGTTCATAGATGGAACTCTCAGACTCACACCAAACAACAGAGAAATGAAAATAAGGAACATTTCACAGTGGCATTTCTCAATGATTTCACATAGATGCATGTTGCTTTGTCACTATTTTTCTCCTCCTCAAACAGGCTACAAACAGGCTGCAAACGGGTGGAAAATGTTAGTTTTCTTTCATTTGGCAGAGGTGAAAGGTCAAGAGACTCTTTCTCTGTGGTCGTCTCTCTCCCTGGCTGGCCCTCTTTGTTCTGAGGACAGAACAGCGGCTCAGTGATATGTGTCTGACCCGCCCCACTCCTCTGTGGTGTTTGACATCGGCAGAAAGCTGATGCTGTGAAATCGAAGGCGGTGGGTGAGAACTCAGCAGGAGTCAAAAACATTAGCTATTAGTGGCAGACAACAGGGGCCTGCTCTCCCTCTCCTGTGTCTGTCTGGCTGAGTCATGGCCCATCTCTGTTTGCTCTCTCTGCCTCTCTCCCTCCCTCCCTCTCTCTCTCTCTCTCTCTCTCGCTGTCTTTCTCTCAGTCCACCTGCTGTCCTTCTGCCCTTTCACGTGTTTAACCACCTACCATGTGATAATGGCGGCTATTGGCCACACTCCGGTTGAGGTCTTGTTCAAGCCAAGCCGTTTACGTGCACCTTTTGATACGCTGCGATTGAGTCTGTTGCCTGTTGCCATAAATAAACCAGCTATAATAATATTTCTCCTCTACCTGGGGTGACCCGTCCACGGATGAAACGGCATGAACCAGTTTGGCCACCAGCTGTCCTCTTCATCTGAGAAGTAGTTTACTTCCAATACAGAGGAAATACATGATCCCAGTGGTACTAGTAATAGTGAGTACTGCTCGCCGCCATGTTGTTTGTTT
The DNA here is from genome assembly GCA_900312575.1 of Acanthochaenus luetkenii. Lineage (NCBI taxonomy): Eukaryota > Metazoa > Chordata > Actinopteri > Beryciformes > Stephanoberycidae > Acanthochaenus > Acanthochaenus luetkenii. The sequence continues at coordinate 11,826 of OMOT01005424.1, forward strand.
ACACCATGAAAAGCAAGAGTGAAAGCATGTTTAAGTGACTTGAATGAGCCAGGCATCTTAACTGGGTGTCTAAGAGTACGGGCTTAACCAGATTATTGTCACGTTTACATCCGTCGACCCAGAAACGGGTTACTTGAGTAGCCGGGTTGAAAACGGAACTCTGTGCGTCTTTGCACCGTGCCGTTGGTGCGTAACCCGTCCTCTTAGATGCTGTACATACATGAACACGGCGTGCTGCAGAAGGCTGCTCTAAACAATACCGCCGTCATTATTTCCATTGACAGAACCAGATGCTGTTGATTTCATGGCTCCCCTGAAATGCATTTTGCTCAGAATCAGCACCATAATCAGACAATTAGGAGACTGATTGAAGAGAGACCCAGGAGGCCCCAGTGAAGCCATTGGAAAATACATTCTCACACTGACACCGAGTCTAACTCATTCGGGTAACTAGATTGCCAAGCTGATGGCTCACCCATGTAGGAAAGTGTGCTACAGTATGTGGGATATTATTGCTATTGAATCAGAAAGAAATACTTGAATAATAAAAACATTTAAATAAAAAACGTATATTTTGAAGGAACTTCATTGTCCCCTAAATCGCTCAATCTGGACTCTTTGCGAGAGTGCAGGGAAAACAGTACAGTGCCTCAGTGGTCGTGGGTTCAAATCTCCGCCGCGGTCCTTTGCATGTTCGCGTGGGTTTCCTCCGGTTGCAACGGTTTCCTCCCACAGTCCAAAGACGTTGTTTGTGTGTAGTATGTACACTAGATAGTATATGACGCATGTATGACATAGTATATGATGTAGTTAGAATATGATGTACCATGATGTAGTATGTATATGGTGATGTAGTATATATATGATGGTGTCGGATGAAAGTGTCTGCTAAATGCCGTAAAGTAAAACAGGATTTAGGCATTGGCTTCCAAGCTTTCACCTATGCAGATGAGAATCCTGTCCCAGATAACAAATGTTTAGTGTGTGGCTGAGCCTTAATCCAAGTCAATGTGGAACAGTCTTTGCCTGGGCTGCCACTAGATTTAAAACATTACAGCCACCCCACTTAGTGAACATCACCAACAACTATAGTTCATATGCATAATTTGCATGTTGATATATTTGAAACATGGGGATTAGTCAAAGGCTCTAAGCGTGTCTTATGCCATAAAAAAACGACATATATATATACAGTATATATGAAGAATTATGTGATTATCCTCCCAAGTGTGACAGTCGTAACTTTATTAATGCCTCGCTTCAGCTTCTCTCTCTAATGTTGTCACATGCATTGTGAGAGATAGAGAGCAGCAGCATTTGAAGTCTCTCAGTTCCTATATCCGATTAAATATAAAATACACGTGTTTGTTCTCTGAATAATCCCCTCGAAGCTGCTATACTACAGTAGCACTTTGTGAATATTGGACCGGCACTCCTGTTATAAGTCAAATGGTGTTTCAGACTGATTCTTGTTCTCGTTCTTCTCATTTTAATTTCAGTTTTCTGGTGTAATGACGTTATCTTATTTTCGCTTTTTGCGTTTTACCGTCTTCACTCAATTTGGTCTCATAATTGGGCCTCAACTTTCACTTGTCAAAGTAGGTCCTGGTTCCTGTACAAGAGCCATGGAATTACACATGCAAATGTAGGCCTAGTGCACATCCTTATGAAGGGGATGAAGGACTTGCAGAGCTTTCACTGAACATGTTAAATAACAGAAATTCAACAATGCTTGCAGTGATTTACTACCACTTCAGTGTCATTTTGATTTTGAAAAAGTACATTGGCCAGAACATATTTTCCATTCCAGTGCTTTCCTAAAATCACCCTCTGCCTTACGTCTGAGTGGCTTAATGTCGGTCCTTATCATGGTAAATGTATTTCTTGCTGCCACGGCTGTTATCCAGTGTGGTGAGGCACGCACTAAGCCTTGCAGTGTTCCCTGGTAGTGTTCAAAGAACCAAATAAAACCATGTTCTGATATTTTCTAACTAAACCAACTTGTCTTTTGAGTCACTGGGCTGGCGCTGTACTGCTCTGACACACGGCCCTGACCTCACTGGGCAACATCACTCACCAAGCAGCGCTTTGACCTTACAGGCATAGACAACCTTTTAATAGCACAGTAACTCATCAAGTCCAAGTTGTTTGTGTCATCGCCTTAATGGTGACAACGGCTAGAATACTGAACAGCGGCTTCTTGTTGCTTCTTTGTGCTTCATCACAGTCAACCAGTTTGAGATGCTGTTTCCCCTCTGTATGGATTCATATGAGATGCAATTTAATTGGAGGGAATTAGTGGACATTTAACTTATAATATCCATCAAATTCATCTCTAACTCTAAACTGTGTTTCTTCTCCTCTCCTCTCCCCTCTCTCCCAGGAAATACAAAATGGCCACTGGGATTAACCTCTGCTCTTGGTAGAACGACCCAGAAGTTCACTTCCATTTGCACAGCATCTTACGTCCCGGGAAATTCCATGATGTACATGTATCTGGTCTTTTTCCTAAACCTACGGCTGTGGGTCATGAACCTTAGAGGATCTACCAGGATCACTTCATTCTCAGTTTGGATTTAGAAATCTCTCGGGCTGAGACCACCACCCGAGCCTGCAGCAGTGGCTACTGGTGGCGGCGGCGGCGGTGGTGGGAGGACCTTGACACTTGTGAACACGGGGATACATTTACAAACGCACGTACCACCATGAGGATATCCACCACCTCCTGTCTCTGTCCCTTTCTGGTCTGCCTCTGCTTCATCCAGAGGTGCTATGGGGCGAGCCACCACGTCCCCGCCAAAGTGCCCTCCAAGAACCACACCAAACTGGCCAATGGGGAGACAGAGGTGCACCACAGGCCCAAGCGTGGCTGGATCTGGAACCAATTCTTTGTTTTAGAAGAACACTTAGGACCAGATGCTCAGTATGTGGGAAAGGTAAGCCTGGCTGAAACTGTAAACATGTTTTGATCCCAAGTAAGATTTTGAAGAGCTTACCTGGTATTTTTCTCCGTCCTCTTGTTTATTGAGAAATGTGTTACAGCCGGAAGAAGCTCTTCTATTGAGCTAGACTGCCAAATTGGTATTTAGGTTTTTTTCTTCTTCTGATGTGGAAATTCAGATCTCATTTGTGAAGTTTTTTATTTGTATTTCAATCATTACGACGTTTGACTGAGTTCCTCTGTAATTAAGGAGCTCCTCTCAGCATGTCTACCGCTTCCAGAAGCCAGCTCTGCAAGAGCGGATTAAATTTGAAAGTGAGAATAGCCCTGTACATCAAGATATCTTGGGGGGAAAAATATTCGATTTGGTCTCTCTGTGGGAAATGAACTTAGCTTTGGTCTCTCTGTGGGAAATGAACTTAGCATTGGTCTCTCTATGGGAAAGGAACCACCGCAGTGAGAAATTGGGCAGTAGTGCAATGGGGATGTTGGTCGCCAGGTTGCTTAATGGTTAGAAAAGTTGATGAATGTAATATCGCCACACTAAATGATGCCGTTTCAGTACGACTGATGCTCCTGGAAAGATGGAGTTAATTTTCGCCGCGCTTGCTTGCTTTGACGGTAAGGGTAGCATTGGATGTCTGGTTCTTGGTGGCTGGTGGTGACGTTTCCGTTAGTTCCACAATAAGCCACAGGGACCTGGTTAAGTCCTCTGCTTGCAGATTGCCTGCCCTTATCTCCTGAAATGTGAAAATGTGTTTCTCCGCCGCAGTGATCATTATTCCAGGCACTCAGGCACACACTAATCCCCTCAACTGCACTCTGAGCGAAAGAGAATGAGAAAGGCGGATCGCTCCTCTGACTGCACATATGTCTGTATTTTCAACAACAATTTGAAGTGAAAAAGAAAGAAAAGAGAGATGACACAGTTGGAAAAAGGTTGAGAAAAAACAAACAGCCTATAGCACTCGTCACCTCAAATGTCTGTTTATTGAATAAAACATTGAATAAAACAAGGGTGTTAATGGCGAATGGCCTTGCCATGTTGACAAACCAGGAAATAAATGTATTGGTGAAACATGTTTTTGCTAACATTATTAGATGCATGAGTGAACCATAAAACCCCAAGGTGCCAACAAAAACATTCCCTCAGCAGTTATGTGGCGTTGTATCTTGTGTGTTCCATGGATATTACTGAAGGCATTTACAGTCTACTGCCAGTTTATCAGTGGCACTAATGGCATGAAGGATTAATTACTCTCCTGGATTATATTGTAACATTAAATACAGCCGCTGCCTTGGAAGTTCATGATTGTTTGGTTTGCTGGCTGGTTGGTTGGCTCCATCACATCGGTCTGTTATGCTGCT
>OMOT01005436.1:4246-16994 GCA_900312575.1 Acanthochaenus luetkenii
TACAGGTCCAATTTAATAACTCTTAGGATATGCAAATGTTCATTGGGATAACATGGGGAGTCGCACTGACTTGGCTCTGCAGTGGGAAATGTGCCACATCAATTTTCCTTCAATGAGCTCAACATTGCCTTCAGCTAAACTGGCGAAGTCAGTCCATTAGAAATGTGCATTAAAGGAAATTATACGTTTTATGTATCATAATTACGCACACTGTAAGAACTACATAAAAGTAATTATTTTAAAGTATATGTTTTATGGATCCGATTCATGTGCATTATGTTATTTATTGAGAATTACATTAAAACATGTATTAGTAATATTACATTCTCCCACTCACCGAGGCCAATAGCTGTCTGCCAGAGGAATTCAAATAAAGCATAGTGCTGCAGTCTCATACTGTATAATCAAGTGGTCATAAGATCAATTCATTATGATTGGGCACAGCCCTAATGGGCAGGTACAGTAATCACTTTATCATCGTCATCAGATAAATAGACAACGTGGAAGCACAGAGGCAAAGTGAATTGTATGAGTCATCTGCAGACCTTCTTCAGGTAATGCACATGTTTAGATGGCAACAAAGGCTTCAATCAGCCTTTCTCCGCCTTCATCCCGGAGAGATGTGTGATAAATCATTTGGGTGTTGGGTGTGGGAGATTTTATTTCGGTGGAAGGAGAAGGAGACCCTTGACTGGTGAATACCAGCCTGTCAATATGTCAGATGCTTTTCAGTGCTAGTTCAATATTTCTTCATCTAGGGAATAAAGTAGATATAGGCTGTATTTAATAACCTTTTTAAAGCCCCAATTCTGGATTTGAAGAATATTAGCAGTACACTTGAATCATTTAAAAAAAAAGTTACTCAAGTATTTCACAGCCTTTAAAACTTTTTTGTTTTGCTTAACTGTGACATACTGTCAGCCCTTATGTTCAAATCTCAGTCCATCAATTTGGGGGTGAGCGAAGTCTTCAATCAACTGAAATAAATACGCAGGTGCAAATCCGGAGGTGCGACGTCTGTAGCATCACAGGCTTTAGTTTAGCTTTACAGCAATATACCAGAGGCTAGCGGTGGCACAGTAACAGTAAAGCTACTAAGAAATAGTATCGCTAGATAGTATTTATAAGTCAGTGCCAGTGCATGGCTCCAGATATCATCAATAATTCATTATCCCTCCCCTTCTTCACTCGCCACCCAGAGTCAGATCCCTACCTCCGCATTTATTGTACACCAATAATCATGATGATGATGATGATGATGATGATGATGATGGTGGTGGTGATGATTCAATTCTGACGATGGCCAAAAACAGTTACAGTGTGCGGAATTGTGCATGCTATTTATAGCGATGACACTGAAGGAGTACAGTTGGGGAGGATGAAGTGATGAAGTTCTGTCACTGAAAGTTACGGAGAGATGCAGCATGTAAAGCTCTCAACGTCCTCGACTCTGCGTTATGCGATGTGACGCCTGGCCCGTGCTCTCGCATCTCTTACGCCATTACTATTCATTCGGAGACTCGCCCGAGTGCACGCCGTTTCTCCTCCTCCCCTGTCCCTTGGAGAGATCTTTGAGAGCGTGATTCGGAGAGAGGGGGACTCTTCGCCCATCGCTGTAACTGAAGCTGCGCTGTCACATTAGAATATCTAATTGGTCTCCAGTTACGGGAGATCAATCGGAACAGCAGGGAGTGCTGCGCCCATGTAAAGTGACATTCCGATGTCCTGTCCTGCAGTTCATCTGTCCAAATGAAGGTATTTATAATCCTAGTATATTAATTTCCCCCCGTAGACACTTGCATCTAATCTCCCACTTAGATAATCCCTATTAATATATAAATAAATAGAGTCGGACTTGTGCGCTCAAGCTATATCATTTCACTCCGCAGCAAGATCTTAATTGCTGCTCACTTACGTCAACGCTGCCTAGCTTCCACTTAAAAGCTTTGTTCTCTGCTGCTTGACAAACGGAGGAGGTCAAGCAGGCGCCGTCCCAAGAGCTGAAATGAGACGACAGATCTCATTAAAGGTACACAGCCGTTCAGATCTGCCTGCAGATGGTTCCCTCCCTGAGCCCCATCCTTAGCCGATTCCTCTAGAGGTGCATCCATCCTTCCCTAAGTATGCGGCTTGTAATTTAAGTCTTGCCTCCGGTGAAGACTTTTCTCCCCACTGCTCTTCGCTCAGTGCGGCGAGGTTACATCTCGTGTGAGTGAATCGGGCCCCTTTGTGTCACGCGTGTCGCAGGGAGCATCAAGACACTGAGGCCTGTGACCCGGCTCGCAGTGTATTTCGTATCTGGGAAAGAATGGGTGCTGATTCATTTCCTTCTGTGAAAGAACACAGCTAGCTGAGACATCACAAGACACGTGGCTCTGCTTACCATTGCCTCCACCCGTTAAGTGGTTTCCTGTGTCCCGGCCCAGGTAGACGGATCTGTGAGCCGCTGTATAGTTATCCCTGCCTCAAAGTAGTAGGGATGGGAGGTTAAATACGGACAAATGCACCCAGGGTCTTACACGATTATTGGTGTCAGTAATGCTCACACTTATTTCATACATTAATCAACATATGAATGCCTCCCCATGTAGGCATTTTCCCTTCAATCTTAGTTTCCGCCGCATGGAGGAAAGAATGAAATGTCTCTCCTTTGAAGGGCAGTTTTTCTCCTGGTTGTTGTCTGCCACGGCGAGAACAAGCACTCTCTCTGTATGCACGCCATGTCAAGCGCTGGCAGTGCCAGCTTCCTGACAAGTAAATGAAAGGTCCCATCGCTCTTCTTGTTTCTTCCCAGGTGACACCCACTGTCCCCATTCCGTCACCATCAGAAAGCTGAGCAAGATGCCGAGAACCTCAAAAAACGGTCCATTATGGGCTGCCAGGGGGAGCGCAGGCACCACTGAGGAACGATATCGGTTACAAATAATGCATGTCTCCGGTCTCGTTCTCATCTCGTCTGAGAGAGGAGGGACAGCGCTGAGATGTACAGATGCGCCACAGAGACCTTGCGTGCGGAAATAACGTCCCCGCTCTCACAAACCAAGGGCATCGCCCCTCCAGAGAGATGGCGAGGGGAGGATTCAGCCGAGAGCTCGCCGTGTATATTCCACTCTAAAGCCACTGAACTACTCTATGAACGATGAAAATGAGTTTACAGTATTGATGTTCGAAGCACAGCACATTTGTGTCCTTTTATCACAGCATATTGTGATTGTCTTTGTTGCTCTGCTTTGGGGATGGAGGACAGGTAATGTTACAGTTCATAAAGTGGACTGAGAAAAGAGAGTCATCAGTCTCAATAACCTTACCGCTGATAATATCAATGTCACTTTTCATGGCTGCTGAAATTAAAGACCGCAGGGATGGAGGAAGTCATCACTTACAGAAGTCATTTCCCTTTAAGCATCTTTGCACATGGTGTATAGTGCAGCGACGTCAGGCTTTTTTATTTCACAAGGTTATTCGGTAAGTACGATTGTAACATCTCTGGTAGAAGATGCACTGATCAAGAGGAAACACAATACAAGAGATGTTTGGTTAATGATTCTTGTACACTGTGAAACCCGAACCTGTTCAGGTTTTTTTTTAATCCTATGTTGCTTTCCACAAAGCCGACATTTACGCTACAGTATTTCCCTGTGATGGATTTTCTTCTGGGAGGAACCGATAACGAAAGTTAAAACGCTGGCTTGTGGTAGATTAAGCTCACACTCACTGTTACGGGTTCTCTCTTTTAGCCCGGCGTCACTTGTCCTTCAAAGAGACAATAGTGGTGGAAATCATTCGACTACAACGCATTGATAATGTGCATGCTGTGACAAACACGGCCAATATAGACATGAAACCGTTCAGAGTAATAGTGGCAAAATATGAGCTTTGGCCAAACGTCACACACATCTGTCTGGGTGTCGCAGAACTTCCCAGGTGAATAGCTGGGTGACTGCACACTTCTATTGTTGGCCATTTCCAACGCTGAGCTGATGACAGCCATTCCTGTTCTCTAAACGTGACAATCTTAAGATGTAATCTCAAAACTCTGAAGGCTCACTCTTTTACTGTGAGACGCCATTAAGTTCTGAGGCATTTATGTCTTTTTAATGAGAGAGCTAAATTGCCTTCGTACGCAGTGATTTTTGTGCAAATGAAAGCCTTACAGACTATGCATGTCAAGTAGCTAAATGTTCCTTGGCACGGTGTGGGCCACGGGCTATAGCATTAGGATTCTCCCCGATAGCCACGTGACAGACCCAAGCAGCGTTTTGTCCAGGAAAAATGTTGGAAATGTAATGTGAGGAAATGCAGATTTATGCTGGAAGTCACAAACATGAAGTGTAGCACAGATGCTTAAAACAACAAAGTACTTCAGTGTTAACAGTCAAACTGTGTCAAACATGTATACAACTTTACCCTTTTGATAGAAAATGACAAACACACCTGATTATTCCTTTGGTGCAAGTAACATCTTCAACCATATTTGCAATAGATTTTCCAAGATGAAAAATCACCTCCCTCCCCTGTCTTAACAGTCAGCTGCCTCTGTACTGAGACTAGAAACAAATATTGGTCTGATGGCACTCCTACACTTGTAAGATATAAATTCATCTAAATTCATATTCATTCCATCTAAAAACCTTTTCACGCAAGATATCTCAAAAAGTAACAAAGAGATGTGGATGAAATTTGGTGGACAGAGAGTCTTTGCCCCAAGAATCAAGATTAGATTTCGGTGATGATGTGGAACTGGGATTTCCGCCATAGCCGATCGTTTTCTTAACCAGAACTATTATGCTGCGTTCGTGTGCTGGTGGGAAGATCCGACATCCAGGCCTCCCAAGTCGGCTCCTAAACAGCATTGCATTCACATGCTATTTTCTCGGAAAATCTAACCTGGAAGACAAACAATAAACAAACGTAAAAAGTTTGTTAAAAAGTTTGTTCCGCGTTCTGAGGTTTGCACCCCACAGAGTGCCTTCTATGTTGTTTGTAATAAACAAGAGAAGTGATGGGAAATGGGTCTTGCTGTCAAGACAAGTGGAAAAATCTGTCATGCGCAACAAGAGGACCTGAAATTAAATCAAATGCTGAAAAACCAAGCTGTATGGCCATGTTTACAGTTTATGTTCATAAAGAGGAAAATGTACCTTTACTTTCTGTCTCTTGACTTGTCAGATACAGAATCAGTCAACAAGGTTGTATTGTTTGTAGACTAAACAAGCTGAAGAGGCTGTATATTGGAATACATGTTTGAAATGTATTCAATCAACGGTTGATTTTATACTAAACACAGTTAATGTTTTATCTTGCGTAAAAGGTGTCACACAAAGCAAGACGATGCATTTTGACAAACACGGGACATTAACAAGTGTCTACTTGGTGTAATTTAGTGACGTCTACAAAAGGTGAGCCCCAAGTTGTGTTATTCGTTGGACATTCACCCACTTATAAAAGATAACAAGCAGCGGAGTCTGACAACATTTGTCCTTGGCAATACTGTAGGCTGAAACTGATCAAAAACAATAAAGGATTGCAGCGTCCGGTGGGCAACACGTTTATTTTAAGTGTTATTTATTTGTTTCTCAGGAGACTGTAAAGTGAAACTTCTTCCGGAAGCTGTGCCGTGAGATTGTTCTTTGGTCTGACTGTTCCTGCCACTCACTGCTCTTCCCTCTGGGACGGAGGACACACTACCATGGGTGATTAGATCGTCAAAGACAAGATCAAATGTGGGCATACGCCGCTTGGAAAAGTAGTTCAGGGTGACTTCGTTTCACTTTGAATGAGAATTGGTTAAAAACAAAATATGTAGAAAGCACCGATGCGGATGAATGTGAACGTAAAGTGCCGCGCAATCATTCCACTCACTCCACTTTGCATCCACACCCCGATGTTGACACTCAAGCATAACGTCCTAGTATTTCAGGGAGGAATGTGCCCCCTGCATCCAGCAGACAACATGATTCATTAGAAGCGGGGCCTACTGTATCGCTGGTACCGGAACAGGAGGGGAGTATTTATAGAGCCTCGCCCCAGGCTACAGGGCCACGTTGATAGTAAAATTACACCCTGCCAGGCAGTTTTCAGGGAGATGATCCTGGCAGGGCAAAATGTGATGTAGCTCTCCGCCGTTGCTTAGAGAAAGTCTCGCTGGATAGCGTGTTCTCGTATCATGCGGCTCTACAGGTGAACTCACGTTGTGACTCATGGCACAGTGCTGTCATACCTGCTGGGGAGCAGATTCCTCCCTCAGGACTCACCTCGTGTTTTAATGAGACTGAGATGTGAAGCCAAGACAATTTGTCCTCTGCACCATCTTTGACAAGTTTGAAGCCCCCTGCTCGTAGCCAGCTTTGTTATTACAGTGCTACTACAATAGTTGAAGACACGGTGAAGTGCATGAGCCGTGCCCGCCACCATACATGTACTTTTACAGTCCTATTGTGTATCCGCTGACGGTGACCTGTGTATTTTGGTGTATACAGAGCGCTTGGAATGTGAATGCGGTGTTGTTTCACAGGCCGTCTCTCGGAGAGCTGTGGTAGTTTCGCCGTGGGCAGCGCCACCGGCGTACCCATATCTCCATAATGTCCTGCTGTTGACTGCTGAGGCCTGACATGATCTGGAGTCAGATGTGCTGCTCCAGATCATGTCCGAGGGTTGTGGGCGAACAACAACTAGATGCTGCCTGTTGGGATTCTTTAGCCATGACCATGACTGGACGAACGGATGGATGTAGTGCAATAAAAGAAGAGAACATGAACTACGTGTATAGTTACGTAAACTGTCTCTCTGCACTCAGTAACTTTATTTGATAATACACTGTCTCATATGGTCAGCGCGGTGTATTTATTAAGATCCGATTTCCTCAGCAGCAGCTTGCAGACTGTGGTTCTCATGTTCCTCCTTTTTTTTTCAGACCTCGAAGACGAAAACATATATTAGACTATATTTGTCCCGACAGAATCAGATTGGCAACCTGTGTTGCGTTTCTCTTTCATCAACCTTTATCATTACTATGATTTTCCTGCATCAGTGGTCTCTTGGAAACGGCCACAAAACAAAGAACGAAGAAGGGGAACCGTGGTTGTTTATATCCGATGGCTCGAGTGGAAGGCGATGAAGAGAGGCGGTGCACGACACGGGGAGCGATAGACATGAGAGACCTACGAAGGCTGACGAGTGAAATCAGCAGCGTGATTAATCCGACAACCTTTAAGTAAAGGTTGCGGATCCTGCGGGAACACTGATATCTGTACGACATGGAGGAGAAGCAGAGTGGAGAAAAGGGCGGAAGTCAAGTGAGGTGCAAAATTACAAGCAGCTTTTCCCCAGGTACAACACTTCTCATACGGTCTGCACTGCGCTCTACCGTCGCAAGACTGCTGCTGGAGACGTTCATCTCTACGTGTGTTGCATTTGCCTCTCGGGTAATGTTATAGAGTGTTAGAATTGAGTTAGATAGTTGTCATTGGAGGACAATACGATTGACGATCGGGCAAGTTAAAGGTTGATTTTGTCACGTCGTGTCCCCTCAACTATAGTGAAATGCTTCACAAAGAATCAGCTTGCATCTACTTCAGTGACTTCCTTCGTTTCCCTGAATGACTTTTGACCCCAGAGATCGGGTGTGAAGGTGTAGGTGGAGCGAGACTTTTTGCTGACAAAATGTAAAAGTTGCCCCTTACTCAAAATGCAACATGTCTTGTGGCCGTGCATTGCATCATGGTCTATTGAAACTACTGTCGGGGGAGAAATTGGTATATTTGCCTTTTTTTACAATGGAATTTTCTCGCTATGATGTTTAACCTTCTGTGCAAAATGGTGAGTCAAGAAAGAAGCCCTTGCTACATTTTCTGCTTATCAACCTCCATTGTAGCTGTGCTGGAAATATCGAAGTCTAAGTTTGGCCGGTTATCCAATAAGAAAAATACACCACTAAACAATCAAATGGACCTAGAAATGTAAGGTCACCAATCGCCGATAGCTGTTTTTTATCAGTGTTAGTGTTTTAGGGAGGATTTTTTTCCCCTTTAATACGTGACATGTCTGACCCTTGCAACGGGAGTGAAACTCTGAGGCTCTGAAGAGACGAGGCCACAGGGCACGTTTTAGATAAGGTGCTGAATTGGAGCATCCGCCAGGTCAAAGACGAAAGGCAAAAACAGCTGTTGAGTGGGTTTAATCAGCTGCACAACATGAAGCTAGATTATGATTAAAATTACAGTCCCGGGGCGCTGTTGCGGCTCAGTTGACCTTTGTCACATGTCATCCGCTTCCTGTCCAATAAAGACAAAAATGCCCAAAGAATAATTAATTTTAAAAAAATCGTTCCTCAATTCTTCTGGACTGCGGTGAACTAATGAAAAGAGAGATCAAGCCTATTGTTCTGAAGTGAGGATGAATCAGAGAAGTTGCTGGACCGCAACCAAGCAGAGTGTGTATCCACCCCCCACCCCTCACCCACCAGCACCACCACCAGCACCACCACATCCCAACATCAGTCTCACTGCTGGACTGGGGCACGGTTTGTCTTCACTTCTTTACCGCTCACCGTGTTAGCCTTTGCTCTGAACAAAGAGAGAGAGAGTTATTGTTTTGCTGTTCCCTGTTGGGTCCTTCCTCAAGCACCTGCAACAATATCCGACTCCCACACTGGAACATCTTGACAAGATAATTCAGTTCCTCCACTGCCAAAGATGATGTGCTGCGGTTTAAAGTACAATGTCCTTTTTCGCAGCATGCAATCATGGAGGGGCAGCGGGGCTGGAGTCGTGTCATTGAGGCTAATTACAGGCAATTAAAAAAGCCAGTTGGCTGTTGCGCTGATATTGGGCGAGGAGCAACAGTGGTACCGTCTGCTCGGCAGTGTCTCTGCTGTATGGGGAGTTTAAGGGCTGGTCTAGTGTCAGTCTGAAAGGGAAGCTGGCTTCTTTTGTCCTTCATACTCCAGGTAGTCCTTCGATATTCTGTCAGAGCACTGAGGTTGAAATTCTAGCGAAACAACATTTCACCACTGTGAGAAGTAACGTCTACACACAATATGATCATGACATGTAAGCCACAAAACACTGCATGTGCATTAACCAGTGGCGCCTGTTGGTTTCGTTGAGAATCACATGGTTGACAAGATCATCATTTTCTCAGATTGCTGTTTGGTTGGCATGTTAGATTTCTCAGTCAAACATCACCGTATGTGCATTCTGTATTTCAAGAGTGTTTATTCAACTTTATCCATTAACCACATCCGTGAAAAATGACACCAAGCTTCAGCATTCCTGTCGGCTTTGTCTCTTTCCCCTATCCACTTAGCATTCCTCACTTTAGCTTCCATTTTGATCCATACTTTTCCATTCCTCTTCCATCTCCTTTTAATGACCCCCATTTAGTCTGTGCTCCAGTGGAGTTATGCTGCTGGTGCTGCTGCTTTAGAGATGAATATTCTGGGGCTGAGTGACTTGCAATATGCCTCCCATCCATTATTGATCAGTGATTAACTAGAGTTCAGCAGGGTTCTCGACTTAAACACTTAAAATGGGCTGGGAACTCTTGGCGAAGAGATGCGGCCCTGTCACCGTGTCGCTGTGCGAGGATCTACATATTCAAATGATAAAAAGCTGCTTACTACAGTAATCGCTGCGCTTTCACAATAACAAGCATCTACTTGAAGACATCCTGTCAGAGTAGAGTTTGTGTCACAAAACAACTGTTTTATGATGGGTATCATATGACTGTGGGTATGATATCGATTATGAACCAGGCCAGAGGTACGGCTAGCTTTGTTGGCTTGCTCACCTCATCTGTATCACTCAGGGGAAGGCTCCCTGAGACAGCTCTGCAGACCTGTTGACGTTGATGCGCTGCGACACCGATGGTGCACACAGCTGACCTTTGGGCTGTTGAGTGCGCTCAGACAACACTTGCTGCGTGTGTCTATGTCCCAGAGACAGTCTTAACGAGGATGCGTCTGCAGCCGGCCCACTCTAGGGGCGAGTGACAGGATGCAGCTGCTGCCACTAGGGTTTTAATCGCAGCTTCTTGCCTGACTCACATTGGTCAGTCGGAGGTTTTCCTATAGCACATTAAGGACAAATCAACAGGACAGGTTCATTCTTTGCAATTTGAACCCATCTACAGTTTCCATAAAGCATCACATCTACTTTGTGTGATTCTAGTGGCGGTGAGGAAATGCGATTCATATTTGATCACCTGACCCCTAAAACGCAAATATACTGTATAAGTAAAACCAGCTTATTTTCTCCATCTGTAAAATAATTTAATTTTATTGCGATTATATAGTTTTGAGTTTGAAACATTTGAAGACCTCTCCACTATTTGGGTTGAATTTTCCTTGAACATACTCATTGAATTGAAACCTTCATTTATTCAGGGAAGAAAATTGAGAGCAAGCTCTTTTATAATGCCGTAAAGATAAAATCACAAAACAAAATCACAAGAACCAAGAATAAAAGACAAGATGAGAAACATTTACTATGAGAAACATGTACAGTCGACTTGGAGCACCACCTTCTACCAGAACCTTGAACCTCTCCAGCGAGACAAGCTGGTCCAGCTTTAGGGAGACCTGCAGCCTGTTCCACTTCTCAGGTGCATAAAAGCTAAAGGCAGACCTTCCTGCATTGGTGTTACACCGAGGTACGTTCAGCCTTATATGTGATTGTGATCTAGTATGGTGTTCTATGTCTGTAAAAAATTCAAAAGTGAGGACGGGTATAGTGGCAGCTTGCCAGACGGTGCTTTAAAAATAAATAAAACAGAATGTTGTTCTCTTCCGAGTGGCCAAGGACAGCCGTTCCAACTTTGCTATACAGAACACAGTGATGGGAGGGAAACCCATCACCAGAAATAAAACGCAGATCTGTGATAGACTGCATCAAGAGGCTTCAGAGAGGTGGGCGCGGCATATACAGAACGTCACCACAGTCAAAGACAGATCATATTGTTGATTGCACAATTGTTCTTTTTGCTAACGGAGGACAAACAGGACTTATTTCTAT
This sequence comes from Acanthochaenus luetkenii, assembly GCA_900312575.1. Lineage (NCBI taxonomy): Eukaryota > Metazoa > Chordata > Actinopteri > Beryciformes > Stephanoberycidae > Acanthochaenus > Acanthochaenus luetkenii. The sequence goes on from OMOT01005436.1 coordinate 15,259, forward strand.
AAATAAATCCTATCTTTCCCCTTCGTTTTTTGATACGATATTCATGTCCTGGTAGTATTGTAGCTGGCACGTGTAGATAGTCCCCTTCAAACCACTGAATAATATCTTCAGACTTGTTATGGGAGGCGATTTGAGCTCCGACCATGACCATGATGTAAACTCAGTGCTTTTATCTTTGAAGAACTCGGGGCTGATTTAACAGGACGGGTAACGACAACAACGGAAACAATACAAGGAACAGGGCGAACAGTGTATTCTCCTCAGACTAACAAAAATAACCAGGATCAAATATATGTAGAATTGTGTGCAAAATTTCAAAATACAGTTTTCGTCTTATCGCCCCGTTGGATTCCAACCCAGAAGGACTATAGCAAACACAGAAAGATAAGCACCGGAGATTGTTTGTGCACACGCTGCATGTGTAGCCCTCCTATTTCCATTCCTGGGTGTGAGACTGTGTGGATGTTTGTTGTGCCGGAGAGAACTGAAGCGTGGAGCAGCTTTGGAGTCAGTGTGAAATCTCGGCGGCGCACTCCACTTTATCCCCAGACTGCTCTCTGGGGGTCGCCTCATTCAATATTCACACGGCACTCTGAGGACATCGCCCGAGGAGCGGCGTGCGCTGGCCAACACCTGTCCCATCTGCACTCTCCACCAGAGCACATTGTGACATACCTGTGGTTCAGCAGACTGATATGTCTCCTCGGAGGTCCTCAACACTGGGACGAAGGGCAGATGTAACTTTCTAAATGTTAGTTTGTAAGACGGAACGTCTCAAAGTTCACTCACCGAAATATTGACATCACAATCTGACCCAACTTAAAACTGACACGGTTTGCCAATGGAGTTAAATAAAGTAAATCGTGGATGTTCAGCTCAGCTGGAATCAAAAGGTGTTTTGTTTTCACGTCGGTTAACAATCACGCCGCTTTGTGTTCCGGGGCAGAAGCTGGCCGCTTTCCTCCCTCAACTAACGAGTCTTGGCAGCGTCCTCTCCTTTGAATGTCCTTATGTTGGCACTGTACAAAACGGATGGATCGCAGTTAAGGCTTCCTCGTTTGTCTTCCGTGTTCAGTGGCTGTCCTTAGGCTTACAAGGATTGAGGAGATAGTCCCTCTGGACGAGAGGCAGTGGTGTGTAGTAAAAAGGAGTAGCACTCGTTTACCGGCTCCTGGCCACCGAAACGCAGGTGGAATACATTTTCTCCTCTAAAAAGCCTTGCTGTGATTGGTAGACAAATGATGGGTAGAATACAGTTAAAACTGCAACAAAATAATTGAGACACAAAAGCTGAAACCTTGTATTCTTAAACGCCGAGAGATTCAAGACCGGGTACGTCCGTTGTGCTTGATGTCTGTTGTGTCTGTGGGGAAAAATCATCATGTCTTCACTCTCAATTACTCTCAATGGTGGCAGAGAAACCAGTGGGGTGAAAACATGACTTCTTAGCTGCACTTTGTTATCTCTGGTTAATATTCTAGGGAATAGAAGGGAAACTCTCCAATAATCTCATTAGTGAAACTTTGGCAATTAGCATTCAACCTTGACGTTTGATGTTGAAGTCGCCATCTGTGGTGTCGATGTGCTCACGGCTCTCCGACTGTGTTTGCTTTGTGCCGCAGGAACTTCTACTACATCACCATGCTGCGCGACCCGGTCTCCCGCTACCTGAGCGAGTGGAAGCACGTGCAGCGCGGCGCCACGTGGAAGACCTCCCTCCATATGTGTGACGGCCG